>JAJPUD010014940.1:0-12500 GCA_023553655.1 Myrmecobius fasciatus
TCTCTCTCTCTCTCTCTCTCTCTCTCTCTCTCTCTCTCTCTCTCTCTCCCCCTCCCTCCCTACCACTGGATCTAGGCTTCTCCACATCTCAGCTCCCTCCTGTGGGCCAGGCCCACTGCTGTCACTCTGGTTCCTATTTCATGGAAACCCGAGACAGGAAAAGCCTATCGGGTCATCTCGTCCATCCCCTGGCAGAGCTCTTCCCCTCCCTGATGAGCAAACAGCAAGGGGAGGGGAGGGAGGAGAAAGGGGAGAAAATATTTCTGTATAGATCAAATGGAAGGGGGAGTGAGAGAGGGGGTAAGATGAAGAAGTTGTGGGAGGGCCAGGGACTGGCAGCTGCTCCAGTACCTCCTAGATTCTGAGCTGTCCACTAAATATAGCCTTACCACCCCTAAACATGCCCCAAGCTGACTATCTCCCTCAATCAGTCCTTGCCCACCAGAGATAACAAAGGGACCACGGTGGCCAGCTCCAAGACCTGTTCCCAATATGGTATTTTAAAATAACCCTGGCAATGCACAGGAAGCCAACTACCTCAGCAGAAGTTCAGATCACCCTCACCCCCACCCCAAACATAGGACAATGAATATAGAAATCCAGAACTCAAAGGCCATGCTCTGAAGTCTCAGGTAAGTGGCAGTCACAGCCTAAGTGTCAGGCCTTCTGACTCCTCCATCCTCTTCAATGTGTGGCCTCTTCCACAAACCTGGGAGCACCAATTCTCCTTCTGCAGCTACAAGGAAACCTCACCAGGCAGCAAGGGACAACCTTCTCAGAATGTCCCATTAATACTGAGGCTCAATTCAGAGTCTCCCCTTCCCAAGCCAATGGTAACAACCAACTCTTGGTCACCTATATCCTTTGAGCATCCCACTCTCCTCCCTTCCAAAACGGTCCCCATACAAGATAGGATAGTAAAGTTCCTGCCCTGACTCCACATCATGCCCCATACCAGGTCCCTCCCAGGGCCCCTAGACCTTGGAAGAAGGGAAAGGGGATAATGTGGGGAGTGGCTCTGGAAGATTGCAGCACCCCTGCCACCCCAATCCCTAATTTTAGCACCTGAAAAGCTTTCCTGGGGAAGCCTGAGGCCATCTGAATCAGCCCCTGGTCCCCAGAGCCAGACTCTGCTCTGACAAACCAGAAGCTTAGAGCCCTGACCTAATAGACCTAAACAGAGCACCCCTGGTTCTGACCCCCACCCAATTTTGCTCACAAATAAAGCCACTGGTCACCCTCAGCTACTCAGTCTCTGAAATCCTCCTCATCCTGTTCCCAACCCTGTACCCCTACCCACAGGTAAAGACTGAAATGGGAGGCTAGCTTTCTCAAGAAGGTCCCAAAGGGCTTGGGGGAAGATGAGAGGAGGGAGAAAGGGACAGTTTTCTCTTTGCTAAAGCCTCCAAGGCCTTGCAGGGAGGTGGGTGGACAGTCCCCTCCCTGCCCGGCTGATCTCTAGCCCAACACGAACTGAATTCCCCACATGCCTGTCTGTCTTTGACAGCTAGCTCAAATACTTGGCTGCTCTCACACCCGCTGTTCCTGAGCTCTGCTCTCCACCCGCTGCCACCATTGCCTTTCTCCCTCCTCTTGCTCCCTCCCTCACTTTCCCTAGAGGCCTCAGAAGATACCCTGGAGAGGAGCAGGGAGGGAAAGGGGAATGAAGAGGGGTCATCAGCTCAGTCTCCCTCAGAAGCTTAGACCTAGGATGAGATTTCAATGCTGTTCAGAGCTGAGTAAGCCACATGGTCATTGTAACCCCCACATCCCTAAGGGCCCCAGAAGTGGCCCAACCATGGAGACGAAGCCAGCTAGATCCAGGAATCTTCCACTGCCCCTCAGTCCTAATCTCCTGGCCACTGACTTTCAGGGAGTGAGATAAATGGGTGGAGGAGATAGCTGTAGCACTTGGTTCCAAACCCCCACAGTCCCCCCCCCACCTGTGAGCCAGCCCCTTGAAATCAGTTCCCTTCAGATACCCAGCACATCCCATCCCTTACACACATCCCCCCAGGAGGCCAAACCCAGAAACAGCTGGAACCACCACAAAATGCCTTTCCCTAGAAACATCCCAGGGGAGGGTTTGGAGGCATTCCCCCCACCCAATTTATGTTCATACCCCCTCCTTCTCTAGTCTCCTCCACCTCTCAAAACTGATTAAGTAATAATACACCATCCCCATAACTCCAGGGCTGAAAGCACTACAGTGCAGGGGAGGCCTCTTTAAAAATGAGGACTCCACAGGGGTTCTCCTCTGGTCCCCCAGGATGGCATCGGCACTGGGTTATACTCAAGCTGGCTATCTCCTATCCCCACCCTTCAACAGCTCAGGGATTTTAGGGAGGATTTTTCCCATCCTCCTCCTCCTAAGAGCCAACTTGGGGCAGAACTGGGGTTTATGGGGAGGAAGGAAGGAGTTCTGGAGTCTCTCCTCTATGTTCCTCCCCAGCTCTGGACAGGACAGCTTCCCTTGGGAAAGTAGAGACCTACAGATGTCAGAGAGGAAACACTTCCTGATACCCAGCTGGGATTTTCCGATGCTCTCATCCAATGGGGCCCGCCCCCAACCACCATGCACAGTCTCTCAGAGAACCACGCAAACAGTCCTTTGTCCACCCACAAATCCATTCCCTGGACTACGGAGCCCTCCCTTCCCTCTCCCTCAACTAAGTCTGTGCAGGTCATGTAAAGCAGACTGGACTTCCAGTGCAACAGAAAGGATTCAAATCGGACACCAGGAAAGACTTCCCCAGTATGCTCAGCCACACAGATTTGCTCCTCTGGGGAGCCTGAAGCTGAGGCTGAGTGGCCACCTGGGTTGGTTTAGGAGGCGGCACTTGTTGGAGGCAAGCAAAAGGAGAGAGGCTAACCCTTGGAGGTCTTTGCAACCATCTGCCTCAGCTTTACCCAGCCTGCAATGGCTCCCCAAATTCCCACAGGGAGGAAGAGAATCGGATTCCCAGCTTAGCATTCGGACTGGCCAGCAGGGGGGGCGGGAGCAGTAGGTCTCATCTCCCCATTGCACAGATGGGGGATGCTGAGGCCCCCGCGGGGAGGGAGGGGGAGTCATCGGCAGGGAGTGAGTCACAAGGGGAGCTGGGAAGCGGTCCCGGCTTGCCCTGCTGTTGCTGGAAGCAGCAACCCATGTTTCTTCCTCATGATGGTTACTTGGGAGCGTAGGCGGGCACTGAGGGGCAGCAGGCATGGCAGGCCTTCGCTCAGCCCCTCCCAGCCACCAGATCCTGCTCACCCCACTGCCAGATTGGGGGATGAAAGGGGGCAATTGTGGTGAACACACTGGTGGTTTCTCTTTCTATCCTTTCTCCTTCCACTTTATTTTAAAAAAAAGCCTCTATCAGAACTCCAAGTGAACCCATCCCTCGCTCCTCCCTTCCTACCCCTAGTCATTAGAGAAGACCAGGGCCCCAGGCCTGGTTCTAACTGATAAATCAGTGTGAATGACTCTAGAAAATCCACTTTCCCCCTCTAAGACTCAGTTTGCTAAATGATCTCTAAGATTCCTTCTAGCTTTAATATTCCTGGAGCTCTTAACACTTGGGTAGATCATCCTAAGGGGAGGTGCCACCAGCAACCTTTCCTAGCTTAACTAAAAGCTTTGGAGCCCTCTCCACTAGATGATTCACCCATCATTAGCCCAATTAACCAATTTCCTACACGAAGCTATGGGGAGGCAAGGCAAGTAGAGTGGGGCTCTTCTCCCCTTCAGCCCTGGTTAGCCCAGAGCTGAGCCCTACCCCCTCACAACCCGCGTACATTTGTATCCTATATCCCGTGTAGGGTACCAGTCCTAAGAACATGAGTTTTCCCCCAGATCCACATAATACACACATACAGCACAGAAATGAGAAGAAGCTGGACAAGTTCAGGTCTCCGTGTCTAACTACTAGAAAACACAGGAGGTTAGACAGAAGAGGAGTAAGGAGGAAGCTGGGAGACGTCCCAACCCTTTTCCCAATGACTGTTCCCCACCATGTCCAGTCTTCTCCCCTCAGAATTCAAAAAAGGCAAGTATAGTAAGAGACAGGGAGAGTGAGACAGAAACAGCCCACCCCCCTCTTACAGATCCAGAGCTGTCTTCCTTTCTTTGCCAACCCAGGATCCCAAAGTGCTTTACCATTCCAGGGCCACCAGACTATTCCCAACACCTGTGGTTCATTAGAGGAGAAAGAGGGAAAATGCCCAGGGCCCTCCCACACACAGGCATACATATACATTGGGGTTCCCATCCCCTTGGGCTGAAAGCCATCTCCATGCCCCTCCTCCCACCAGCTTCTCATAAGCCAAGCCAAGCTTTTCAGGAGTCCCTCCTCATCACCCACTTCTTCCTCTAAGCCTTCCACAATGAATTTCCATCAATCCCCGTCCCAGATCAGCCATTTGCTCATGTTCTGGGTAAAGAAGGGGAGGATAACGAGGGCTCCTGGTGCCCCCGACTTCTCCCCCCCCCCAGTTTGAAGGCCAAAAAGAATAGGAAAGCCAGGGAAAAGAAAGCTGCTCCTGAGGTTTATCCTCAGACCTGCTGCCTCTGCTTGTACTTTTACAGCTTATGAGGTGATTTCACACCTGTGATCTCATCTGAGGCTCACTAGAGGGCAGGGAATTGTCAAACCCATTTTACAGATGAGAAAACTGACATGCAAGACACATACTCCAAGATTTTCCCATCATATTTTCTTCCAAGTCTTTTCTCTATCTATCTCTGAAAAATCCATCTCTGTTCCTTTCACCAGCTTCTGCTACCCCCTCAAAAGAAAAGCAAACCCTCCTTTTTTTATTTTTACTGTTAACTCCATTCCTCTCTTCCCAAGGAAACCATCAAGCCTCAAAGGTTCTACCTCTCTATAATTAAAGCTATGGAGACACAACTTATATTTATATAATGATCTGCACTCTACAAAGCAGTTTCTTCATATCAATTGTGATATATGTAGTATTATTCCCATTTTACAGTCCCAGAAACTGAACTTCTAGTACATACTGACACAGACACATGTGAATAAATTCTATGTATGCTACCACTCTCCCCACCTGCCCCATCTCCATTGGCCTAAATCCTAGATATCTGTCAAGTCTCAGCTCAAATGTCACTTCCTCTGTGAAGCTAGATGTGATTCTTCCTCCTCTAGGGCTCTCCCTCCCTCCATCACTATGCCCCTCTCTAGGGCACTTATCACACACTGCCTTGTTCTGTGGCTGCTTATTCTTTATCCCTATTACTAACTGGGTCTTGTTCATCTCCTTCCCCTGTCATCATCCCCCCTCCCCACCCTGTTACAGAGCCTAGCATGAGGCTTTATATACAGTTGGTGCTGACAAATGAGTAACCATATGTATGTTAGCATATGTGCATATCTATGTATATACACACACATACACATTCTATGCTAGTGTGTATTTAAAAAAAAAAACCCTTGTGTCCAAGATTTCTCTCACCTACACAGGGCCTGAGTTCAAATTCTCCCACTGCTACTTAACGATTTGTGTAACCTTGGGCAAGCAACCTAACTATTCTGGGGTCTTAACTATAAGAAGCCTGGACTAGATGACCCCTAAGCTTCCTTTTATTTCTAAATATATGACTCTAATAATGGCCTCTGACTTGACACTGGGCTGCAGGCCCAGACAAGAATCAAAGAAGTATGACTGGCTAGCCCCTCAACTCCACAGGGCCCTGGGGATCCAATAGAACCTTTGAGTCCTTCCCTAACTCTTAACTAGCAAGGCCTGTCCGGTCCTGTCCTGAGTCAGCCTCCCTCCAATCCAAGGCACCTGAGGAGCAATTTCAGAAACCAGAAAAAGCTGCTCCCTCCCTTCAAGGCTCCTTAAGGGCAGAGCTGGAGGGGAAGGGGGCAGAAATCTGGGGGAAAGAACACCTGGGAAAAGAATGGGGGCTAAGTAATCCCAGCGGAACGGGTTCTTGCAAGCCAGGGAGGAAGGGGCTATAGAAAGCCCTAAGCCTTGAAGGTTCCTGGCCCCAAGAAGACCCCACATCTCATCAATGACTCCCACAAGAGTGGCTGACAGCGGGTGGAGTGAGAATGTGTGTTTTTCATGTATGCAGATGCATCAGCCTGTGAAACATGTGTTTGCATGTGTGAATGTTCACATGTGACTATGTCCAGGGTACCAGAATTGCTGGGGCCCCATGGGAGAAGGGGGGGTTGGGCAGGGCAGAGAAAGGCAGCTCTAAAATACTTTGCATAGTTCTGGTCACCAGATTTCAAGCCCAGGGCAGAGCCCTGGGAAGGGGCAGAGGCAGGGGGCTGGGAGATGTGGAGCTCGGATCCCTCCCCTAATAAGGGAACCAGGGAAAACCGGGAATCCAAGGAGCCCCCATCTGCCCAAGCGAAGCCAGGTGGCTAACAGTTCCCAGAAGTGATGATCCTTGGGACAGGAGGCCAAGGGAGGGATGGGAAGGCTTCCCAGTGACCGGCAACCCCCCCTGCACACACCCACCCAACATATGCGTGTTCGCATCCACACAAGTCTCTCAAGCCAGTGAGCTGCCCAAAGGAGGGGAAAGGGGCAGGACAGTGGTTCCTGAGGCCACCCACAGGGGAGAAGTGTCCTGAAGTGGCCCCCAGCTCAGTCCACCAGTTGTCCCACCAACTTCAACCCCCACCCCCTAAACACATGCATGCTTGCACATACAGGAAACAAGGCCCACCCACAGCCTCATGCCTCAGAATCTAAATGTGCTGATAGAATTCTGGGACTATGATTCCCTCTTTTATTGCAAGGCCAGATTCCAGACTCCATGGAACACAGGCTGTTTCCTGCCTCGGAGAAGGGCACTGGGGGCTTACATATGGGGGCCACTGCAGCCCGGCTTTCCTGATAGGTCCCCAGAAAGGCTGGTACAGGGAGACAGAACTGGACTATTTCCTCCTGACTAAGGTCCTCTTACTGGCCTGAACTCCCCTCCTTTTGGGTTGCTGGGCAGGCCTGGCCCTGCCTCGCTCAAGGCCGGTGCTGGTGAAGGAGGGGGGGATAAATATAGAGCCATGGACCATCCGGGTACATTCCTGTGAGGGCTGGAGCCAAGCAGGACTACCCAGCGCTTCCAGCTCCGGGGCTCCCAGAGTCTCAGTGGCCAGGGCCACCACTGCCCTCTTCCCAAACAAACAGAAAAATAAATAAAAACCAGCTCTCTCATGGACAGCACAGCTGGGGGTGGGGGGTAGAAGGGAAGGAGACAGGAAGAGGTGGACTCTGGGGAGGAGAAGCAGCTTGGACCAGTTGCTGAGGTTTCTGTTCCGGCTGGGGAAGGAGATGGCAACAAAAGGGGGGGGGAGAAAAGAAAGAGAGAAAGGGCAAAGACAGAGACAGAGACAAAGCCACAGGGGAAGACAGATACAGGGCAATCACAGTGTGACAGACAAAGAGGCACAACCCAGGAAGCCCAAAGGGTCTCTTGAAAGAAGCTGCCCCCTTTGCCCTCTCATTCTGCTCAGGCCTCTCCCCAACCGCCTTGCCTGGGGAAGTTGGGTGTATATATATCCTGTCTGCCTGGAAGAGCTAGCACAGCTCCTCGGGTTAACAGGAGGTGGTCTCAAGGTGTAAGGGATGCTAAGACTGCCAAGGAAGGGGAGGAACTAAGACCCAGTCATCCATGGTGGGGAGGCAGCTGCAATGCAGGGGGAAAGAAGGGGGAGTGGGTCGGAAGGAAATTACCCCATAAAGGTAAGGCAGGGTCTCTGGGCAAGGCCCTGGTCCCTCTCTAAAAAATGGTTTGACTAAGTTGGATTTTGGCCACTTGCTCATTTAAGAAGCTGAATGAAAGCAGGACACTTAGGCATGTCGTAGGGAGGAGGATGATCCTTAAACCTAGGCCTAATTATTCTGTCTACCCCCAAGTTTGTAGCACAACTAGAAGAGGAAGGGAGGAACTGGTAGCCAGAGGGTTTCTCCAGAAGGGCTGAGAGTTGTGGGCATGCTCTCTGGCTTTAATATTATTTCTCTTTTCCTTCCTGCTGCAAAGGACAGGGACGAGGTGGTTACAGGGGTTGGTGGTGGGGGGAGCTTTGGGGGATTAGTAATGGGATGGAGAGACCTTTACAGCTCCGTGAGCTGATCTGTAGGCAGCCCTGCATTTTCAAGCTGTCTCCAAAGCTGCCAGCAAACCTCAGGGAGGCCAGGCCGCCTGTCAGCCCAGCCACCAAGGAGCCTCCTGGGGAGGAGGAGGTGACCTCCAGCCCTTGCCTCCCCAAATCTCCTTACAGACTCCCTGTCTGTCTCAGGGAATGGATTGAGGCAGCTGACCTCTCCTGGCTCAGTCTGGAGCCTGGGGAGGAGGGGAAGATCCTCCAAGGAATTGTGAGTTGGGGAAGAACTGAGCTTTTGGATTTTCACATGGCACATTGCCCCCACTATTACCACCATCTACAAACACTGAGAAGCTTCTTTGTGTACGTGTGGTGCTCCCTACCCTCCATGAGTTTACAATCTAGTGGGAGAAACAGTACTTAGCCAGGAAGTGTTAATATTAATAGAAGATCTATCTCAAGGCTAAAAGTCTAATGGGCAGTACAGACAGTTCAGGAGTGGGCATGAGACCCCAGTAAGGACTCCAGGGCCTAGCCACAGAGACCTAACCAACCCAGGCTGGGAGCAAAAAAGATCAACCTTCAATCAAAAGTTTCCCATTCTAAACCTCCAGGTCAGTACCATCTCCAAGATAGAAAGACTTAGGAATGGTGAGGCAGCATGGTAGATACATATTCAAAAATCACACTGTTTGGAAATAAAATTATGTAAAAAATAATCACTGGCTTCATTACAATGAAAATATGTAGAAATAGCAAGAATTCAAATAATGTGACCATTTCAGGGTATTCATCTTTCCTACCAATCAGGCCCCAATTGTAATAAAAAAGATCACTGGACTTAATAGTGGGGTGCCTTGAGTTAGAATAGCCCCTCCTGACACTACGTGCATGACAGAAGGGATGCCATTTCAACTGTTTGGCTCTTAATTTCTTCATCTATAAAAGAAGTATCCCAAGGTTGTTGTGAGAAAAAAGCTAGTTATTATCACTGTTAACGAGCCAACAATCAGCCAAAATGACATCCCCAGCCATGTATCTCTCTTTGTTGTCACCCAGGCACCTAAGTATGAACAAACTGGGACCAGGGTCTAAAGGGTTAATCCTCCCCAGAGATCTCTAAGCACTAGCACAATCAGTCCGACTGGGGAGGGCTTTGATTCCAGAATGGAGGCCAGCATGGGAGGCAGGAAATGAAGAAGAATTTGAGATCTAATTGAGCTGGCTGGGGGATTAAGCAACAGAATGCAATTATAGGCACTGGAGTTGAGCCAGAGGGGCAGGGTTAACACCCTGAGTACACCACAGGCAGGAGCAACCAGGTGACCAGGGCAATGGGGGGCACTGATCAATGACCTCCACTCCCTGGGGAAGACCTGGGCCTGAGGTAGCTTCTCTCTCTTGACTCCACTCCAAAAAATAAGCTGGAGCCAAAGGGAGCTTTTTTTTCTTACACAGACATTTACTGAGAAATTCCTGGACCCCCCCTTTAGTAAAGAGAAATTATGGGCAGCCAATGTCCCAGATACAGAGACATACACAGACAGACACACACACACCTGGGAAGCCACACAAAGATAGAAGCCCTCCTAGGGTAGGGTCAGGAACATCTTTACATATTTAACACTACCCATCTCATACATATGCACACATGAGTAAATCACAGGTTTACCCACTAGCTGGCAGGTGCATTCATAGGTGCACATATGCATATCTATGATGTTCAAACAGCCATTCTTCCCAACCTGCAGACACACACAACCATGGACTTATGCTATAGCATGGCTTCTTGGGGGTGGGGGGAGGGAGGGAACCCAAACCTATGACCTTAAAATCCTTTTATTCCTGTAATCACAGGCTGCCAAGTCAGTAGATAAGTGCTGTCAACCCACAGCCCCAGTCTGGCTTCCCCTGACTTCCAAAATTCTGGGTGCAGGAAAAGGTGTCAGCAGCAGAGGACCAACCCCATGAAGAGGAAGTTGGAGAGGAATAGTTAGCAAGGGAAGGGAACAAACAAGGACTGTTGAGTGCCTGGGAAAGCAGAAGTCTAAGACTGAGGAGCTTGAGCCAGGATTTCAGAGAAGGCTGGAGAGGAATGGGGGTTCCCTTATGCAGAGACACAGGAGTTTCCAAAAACTTACAAGTGTACAAAGACCAGACAGGGAGTCTGTACAGATGTAAGTACACTGATGAACCAGCACAGACCCTACCATGAGACATTTTTGTGAATATACACAGAAAAGTACTTATTAGATGTTTATTATGTGCAAAGCACATTAAAAAAGGTATACATTTAGAGACAAACACACTAGGTTCAGATCTCTTCTACTGCCCTCCTAACACACAGTCTCAAACTCACACCCTTCCTCACAGCCACCTCTGTCAGCTGACAGTGGATCTGAGTTTAGGCAGGTGAAAGGAGTCCTGATTTTTCTTCAGGAAATCGGGGTAGGACTCTTTCCCAATTATATACTGAGGTAGGGTTGAGTAGACCTGGGTTTTGGGGCTTTTTTGGGGGGAGACACCAAAAAAAAAGAGAAAGCAGAGGGGGAAAAACTTGAGCGGGATATTCTTGCTGAGCAACAGAGCGTGAGTAACTGGCGGAGGCTTTTCGTGGTCTGGTGAGTCTAAGCTATGAGCTGAGTTTAACTATTAATACACTTAATCAAGGATGTCCCAGTGCGCCCTCCATACTCCCCCACCCTTCCCATACACTGGGTAAGAGGGGGTGGAGGGAGGGGAGGTGTATGGAGAATTCACTAGGACATCTCCATACTCTGATAGGATGTATGAATATGGAGGGAAACATCTGAAACAAAAAAGCCTCATTCTGCCCCCCAACCTCCCGGAAATTGGGGTATGTATATAAATATAAAGACCTATGTGTGGGGAGGATCCCACTGCCCAAACGGTTTCTTTGGGGCAATTTAAGCAACACTCCCCAAACAGATACAATAACCTTTCCTGAGAAGCAATATCTGTTACCTTACACTTCTTCCAATTAGGAAAGCCCACCTCTTCTAAAAAAGAGACTCTTCAAAGTTCAACTGCCCTAGAGTCTAATCCCAATTTAATTATCTTCATCAGTTTTTCTGTCTGTCAAATGGGTAGAAGGAGCCTATCATTCAAAATGTGAGGATGAATCAGAAAATGGGGAGGGGGGTCCCAGTGTGTTCCTGACACAAAGAATAACCATGGAGGGGGAGGGGGAGAATGAGCAAGAGAGATGGACTTCTGGCTCCCTTCCACCCACTGGGGCAGGACATTCCTGGCTTCACATGATAAAGACCGGCAGCCCATAAATCAACAAGCTTTGTCCACAGACTATTAGGACCTCAACCCAATCACCTGCTGAGCTAAAGAAAAACAACAGCCCTAAAAATAAATAAATAAATAGGGTGCTGTGGTTAAATCTCTCTAGCACCAAAGGGAGGGGGATAAAGTGCTGGGGGGGGGAAAGGGAATAATACATTTGGACCCCACCATGTGGGGAAAGCTCTGCTCATCAACCATCCAAGAGACATCAGATTTCAGAAAAAGCAGAAGAGGACCATCAATTAACCAACCTCCCCTTTGCACAGGTGGAGGGCATCCAGCCTTCTCAAGCTCCAGGAAGATTTCTAGAGCACCCTCCAAACCATCTAAGGGGGTGAGGGGATGGGGAGTGAAGAACCAGAATAAATTTCAGCTCTTAAAAAGGGAATACCTTCCCACCCACAGCAGTATTAACTTTATTCTTCACACCCCTTCAAACCCCCAGTTCTCCAAGGAATCTTCCCGTTTCTCCTCCATGGTAATCCATGAGGCAGAGAATGTTGTCAATATTGCCCCCCCCCAAAAAAAAGCACTCAGCAGACCCAGTTCAGTCTCCTTTGCTTTCTTTTCACAATTCCTACAGAACTCAAGCTCCCTTTCCCCACAACAGAGGTTTAGGGTATGGGTACCCTCTCCCAAACTCTGGCCAAGTTTCGGGTACTGCTCCCCGTCCCACCACACCCCTGAGGTCACACCCAATAACCTGGGAGGATGTCTATACAACCCGTCTTCCTGGAATGTCACCTCCACCAGGCTAGGAGATGGGGGAATAAAGACTGAAGGCCACCTCTCCGCACCCCCCACCCCGCCCCCTCCTCCCAGCTTGTCCGCTCCAGTGCCGGGCTTGGCAGCTGTGCGAAAATGCTTGTGTTCCAATGGCCCTCCCCAAGCAAGCCGGCACCCGAGCGACTCCAGCGTGGCGCTCTCACATCCCCCGCCAGGCGGCCTCAGCGGAAAAGTTGAAAGAGATTCGGTGTTTTGTAGGCAAAACCCAGCGGGAGTTGGGGGAAAGAGGGGAGGGAACCCCAGTAGGTCCACCCCCATTCCCAGGCACACTTCCTGGACAAACTTAGTGGGAGTAGGGGAGGGTTGGAGGGGCCTGAAACAGGAGACATT
>JAJPUD010014940.1:17500-36483 GCA_023553655.1 Myrmecobius fasciatus
TCCAAGCAAATAACATGTTTACTAATGGAGAAACTGAGGCACAGAGAAATGCAACTAGACTCCAACAAATCCAACATCTATGATGATCAGGAAAACAATGGCACCTGTCACCTAGGTGATTTAGACCCAGGCATCCTAGAATCCCATTTCTTTCATTGTAGAGAAATAGAAATATATTCCTCCATCATTGCCCTGAGCTGCCTTTTTTTTTTTTTTCCTACAAGGGGAGGGAAAGAAAATGGTGAGTGGAACTGGTGAACCTCAATGAAACTATAGGCTTCTAATTACCCACATCCTTCTGAAGTCCCAGTCCCTATTTAAAGCTAATGAGCAAAAACCTTTCTAAGGATCTCTGGTCTGGTTACACAGGAGACCTCCGATGTTGGCTTAAATTGCAACAGGAGGGATTTAGGTTAGACATAATAGAAGAACATTTCCCCACTGAGGATTGTTAGATGGGGGACTGGGTTTAGAGAGTGGGGAGAGGAGATTAAGATGAAGTCTCTTTCCTCAGAGATTAACAACAGGAAGGATTGTCACCCCAATCCACAGACAGAACTATTTCTGACTGAATGCTATGAAGTACTAGGCAGCTGGGCCCAGTTCAGAAAGCTGTTTTCCAGGCTTGAACTCTCCCAATCTGAGAGCCCACAAGGGACCAAGGCTAGAGGTTGAATGGGATTTGGACTGATGAAATAGGGCCAGAAAAATTTCTGTGCATTTATAACAAAAGCAAAATCATGAAAATAAGATTCAAACCCAGACTCAGAGTATGTCTGAAGAGGGAGAGATACAGAGTTTCTTCAATCAGTTTGCAAATTTTGAGGCTCAGCCTCCACTCTAGGGGGAAGGACACTCCCCACCCACCTAGTCTCCTTCACCCACCCCCACCACCCAAGGAGGACTACTAGGAGGGAAGTATCCCTTATTATCTGCAGTTTCAATTTAACTCTTTGCCGGTTTCCCGCAGTCAGTCATTCCACAAGTATGTGCTGACCTGTTACCTTGAGCCCAGCCCTTTACTAAAGCCAGTGGGGGAGAAGGAGAAGGGGGAGGAGAAGGCAAACGTAGTTCCTGGCTCTTAGGAATTGTTGTGTTGGAGGGAATCAGATGTGTGCGCCGGCCCTACCAGCTCCAGGCTGAGGAGCCCATTTGACTGATGTGAACAAAATGCCGTAGGAGTTGCCAATAACTTGTGTTTTTAGCATGTCCTTTCACTTCTCCAAACCTCAGTTTCCCCATCTGTAAAATGTGAGGGTTGGCTAATGATTGATTACTAAGGAGCCTTTGTGTACAAACAGGTAATCTGAGCCTAGAGGCCTGGGAGAATGTTTTTCTCAAGTTTGCATCTTCCTCCCTCCCCCCCCCCCCCAGTAGTCACCGAGGCCCAGCTCTTAAGCTGAGCACTGTAGGAGTCCCATGAATATGTGTGTTGATTTGGTTTGGTTTGAAGGATGGTGAGAATTTCAGCTTGGGGTGGGATGGCACTGCGGGTTGGGAATCGGAAGTCTGAAGCTCGACCCTAGAGGGGAAAAGGATTCATCAACACCTCAATGGACCCCAAGCCAGCCCACCCACCGCAGAGTCTGGGTGTTTAGCACAAGAAAGCCCAAAGCTTCCTACCCCCCCCCCAACCCGAACGTAGTTAAACAAAAGACCTTCCTTTAGCTGGGGTAATCCAGTTACCTCCTAAAGCATCCACCTAATTTCTGATTTAGCTGGGACCTTACCTTACTTACCATTCAGACTACTAGAGAAACTGGATTGGGGGCAGAAGAGACAGGTTGTGATGTGAACGTGTGTGGTTTGGGGCCCGCAGAAACCAGCTTGAGGGAGTCTGCTTTCAGTGGAGACTGAACTGGCATCAAAGGCAAAAATCTCAGTGTCCAAGAGATGCAGAGGACAGGAAAAAACCTCCCTTCTGAAATCCCCAGAATCTCAGAGATCTCCTTGAAGACAAGGAAAAAGATCAGTGTAACTGAAGCCGAAGAGGTCAGTGTTGCTGCGTACCTCCAGAGCTAACTCTCGATCTTAGCGAGTCTCTGACCGGAAGGATAGACCCAGGTGCTGAATTTTCCCCCTAGTTTTTCTTCTCGGCTTTGCCGAGACACTAGCTATCAGATTCATTTCCATTGGAGATTAGATAGAAAACTCCTGGTGGACCGGCACTATTGAAATTCAGTCTCTGCATCCGCATTCTTAGCACTGTGGAGCATTAAGCTAAAGCCTGATACCTAGTAGGCTCTTAATTCCCCCGAGAGGACAATCAGTTATCTGTAGATACACATCTAAAGTTTGTTGAGTGATTTTTTTTTTTTGACAGATAGGGATTAAAGTGACTCGCCCAGAGTCACACAACTGGTACATGTCCGAAGCACATCTAAATGGAAAAAAAAAAAAAACTAATATAAAGATTCTTAACCCTATTTGTGTTCCGGACCCCGTTAGCACCTAGTCAAGCCTATGGACTCCTTCTGAGAATCATGTTTTTAAATGTATAAAATAAAATATGTTGAATTCACAAATGAAACAAGTTATAATGAAATAAAGATGTGAAATGAAGAAATAAAGCTATTTGCCCAACATCACACAGCACAGAGAGTAACAGAGACTGGCCTTCTGATTTCAAATTCGGTTAGCTCTCTTTCCACTAAACCAAAAATCTAAAGGAACTACAGATTTGCTCAAAATCCGTTAGTCCCTCCCAGGTTGCCTCTAGCATATGAAGTCTATACTCTTTAGTGTGACAGTTAAGATTATGGACTACCTAAATTCTAACTCCTGCCAACCTTTTCAATTTTCTCTCATAAAACTTCTGTAGCTAGGTTCTAGTCCAAACTCTACCATTAAGTGACTTTTGGGTCACCAACAAATAATTTCCTTTCAATATCTTTGTCTCAATTTTCCCATTTGTAAAACAGTTTGAATTAGATTGGCATGGAATCTGTGGCTTTTAAAAATATTTTAATAACTATATTTCAATATAAATGATTTTGCTTTGTAATCCGATGTGTTTTATTTTATTCTGGGAAGGGGTCCACACACAGACTTTACCAGACTGCTAAAAGGATCCACAACACTTTTCTTCAAGCTCCAACATTCTATGATTTTATGAGTAACGTATGGTGTTCCCTGGAGTTTTCCCTGTTCTCCCAAACACACCATAAGCATCCCAGCTGTGCTATTCCCTCCACCTAGACTACTTTCCCCTCCCCCCTTCCCAATTTCTCCCTGTTAAAATCCTAGCCAAGCTTCAAGGCCCAGTTTAAATGCCAGATTTTCAATCAGTTGGAGGTGGGTGGTTACCTTCACCCTGTAATGAGGTATCCTTGACACAGGGATTCTATTCTTCCACTAGGGAGATGGGGGTGTGTAAGTGTAATAATGTAAACATCGGTTGTATACTCAAACTGATGAAAACTATAACCAGATTTTTTTTTGGGGGGGGGGAAGATAACAGTTGAAGTTGGAGTCTGCCCAGAGGGTGGGACCAAGCCAAGCTAATTTACCTTCTGAGTTAGGGTTGTGAGAATAGATGTTCTGAGGAAAGGGAGGGGGTATTCAGAGGGGAAGCAAGTATCAGGACTCTTGGTTCTGCTTGGGGAATTGATTATCCAAAGACACAAAAGCTTACGTGTGACATGTGTGTCTCTTTAACTATCACTGTTCCCCAGAGGCTATTCTTCCCTTTAGAAAAAATGGAGGAAGGTATCCTACAATGACTAGGGAGTTTGGAGCTTCTAGTGTACAATGGAAGCAGTTAAACAAGGGCAATGTGGCTGAAGGTCGTGAGGTTAAAGTCAACAGAACTTTAGAGGCTGTTTGTAACAAGGATTGGATTGCAAAATAGTCCAGTTAGGTCAGAAGGCCAGAATGGTCAAGGTGTCCTGGGCTAGCCCTTGCTGGATCCTGTACCCTGTCCTCTAAGGATTGTTGGTTGTTTTGAATAATACATGGAAATTAAGGAGTAAGCAGAAATTGCAGATCACCTGGTAGACTAGACCCTTCATCTTATGCACAAGGAAGCTGAGGTTCAGGAGTAAATGACTTGCCCAAGAACACTAAGCTAATTAAAGGTAGAGTCCAGATTAGATTTTAAGTCTCCTAATTCTGAGGTCAATGCTAGCTCTAAATACTGGAACAGAATCGAAAACAGAAAGAAATCTAAGAGAGTTTTGAACAGTTCTGAAGTCAGGGTAGTTTCCTAAGACTATAGGATTTAGAATTTAAAAAGCCCTTTGAGATCCTTTAGTCTAGATGTAGAGGTGAAGTGAATTTATTCTATGTTTCTGATCCTAGGATTGCACTCCAAATTAAAAACTAAGGCAGGGAAGATCTGTCGGAGAAAAATCCAAAGAAAGTGAGAGGGAAGGCCAGTCCTAAAGTGCTTAGTAAATATATAGGCTTATTGTATGTATATGAGCCTTGAGTTATCTTTTAGTTTGGGTTATTAAAGCATTTCCCCTTCAGGCTGATAGATGGAGTTGCAGATGGAACATCTATTTAGATGTTCCCATAATAGAACCCAGGCCAAGGACCTGGGTTCAAATACAGCCTTAATACTTCCTAGCTGTGTGACCATGGCCAAGTCATTTAACCCCAATTGCCCCGAGGGGGAAAAAAGTCCTCTTCAGTCAGCCTTCTTGGACCACTCACTATCTAACCTGTTGTTAACCAAACACCTAGTAGAAAGAAAAAAAGAAAAAAAAAAGTAGGGAAGCTAATGCCAGTTTCCTAGTGACTAGTTTCCCCAGCTCTTAGCACAATGCATTGCATTCAGTAGGAGTCTAATAAATACTTGTTAGACTGAATGGCTCAGCTCCCAAGCTGAACAAAGCTGACTTATTTTACTATTTCTAAGACCTTATGTGGCTTCTTTAGGAATTTTCCTTCCTCCACCTTTAGATTGTAAAGTCCTTGAGGGCAGGGTATCCACAGCTTTCCACTATGGCCTGGCTCATAGTCAAAACCATAAGTGCTTGTTGACTTAATTACACTCCTCCTTTAAAGACTTGATAGGGGGTCTTCAGTTTTTTAGAATAGTTCTGGCAGAAAAATTCATGGTCCTGAAGATAAAGTGACTAACTGAATTAAGCTAGGTTGGTTTCTGTGGCTATGCCCCCACTGGAAGCCTCCAAGGTCACCTGCACCCTTGGAGATGAGGCATCCTTGACACAATTATTCAATTCTCTCATCAGGGAGATAGGGTGGGGGAGGAGGGAGGCAGTAAAGATGTTAAAAAAAAAAAACAGAAAGACACACAAAACAAATTCAACTTTTACTCTCTGGGCAGCTAGGGGGTTTTGTTGTTGCTATGGGAGGCAAAGTAATGGAGAGCAAAGGAGGAGGGAACCTGCTCAAGGTAATTCACCTTCCCAGTGAGTGTAATTCTGAGGCTGTCTGCAATTATAAGTGTCCTGAAGGAGAGGAAGGGAAGCAGGGCAGAGCAGTGGTTGGGTAAGAATAAGCTTTACAACTATTGATGCTGGCGGGGTTTGCAATTTTGTTATATGACCTTAGTCAAGTAACTTCACCTCTGGGTAGAGTTTCTACCACTCTCTGCTTCCAAAGGAAAAAGACATGGCAAGAGTTCTGGGTCCTGAAATTGACACGAGAGGTAATTCTTTCTCTGGTTTCAATCAATCAACAAGCATTTATTAATTTGCTATAATCTGCTACTATGCTATTCTTGGGACACAAAGTCAAAAGTGACATAACTCCTGCCCTAAAGAAATGTACCTCCTATGGAGGATGCAACATGTAATGCAGAATACATAGAGGGGCACTAAGTGGCAGGTGGATAGGGCACAGGCCCTGAAGTCTGGACGAACTGTGTTAAAATCTGGCCTTAGACACTTAATAGCTATGTGATCTTGAGCAAGTCACTTAACCCCAATCCCCCCCCCAAAAAAAAGGTATATAGAACGTAAATCCAAGAAAATTTAGCAGATGGAAAGACCTCATATAGGAAGTAAAGTCTTGGAGAAAACAAGGGTTCCTAAGAGAGAGAGATGAGGGGGCCTAATGTTCCAGGCATAGGGGACAAGAAGTAATCAAGTCAAAAGCAGAGAGAAGATAGGGTATTCTGTTTGAGGAACAGTGAGAAGATCAATTAGCTAGACTACTGGCTCTAAGAGTGAGAACATAAATGTAAAAGTGAACAAAAACCCTCCCTGACTCCCAAATTCCTGTACTGACATTGTTAAGGCATCTATCCCTATTATCCCAGTCATTCTCAAATTACAGACTTAGGAGATAGAGCAAATGAATAGATGGATGGATGAATGGATGGATGGTTCCATGGACAGAAATAGAGAAGACAGGAAAGTTGGGTTTAAGGAAGAGATGAATTTAATTTTCTGGCTGTTAGGACTTAGGAAAACTAGGTAATGAGGAAGTGCAGGTACTAAGTGTAAGCAACTTTTGCAAAAGGTATGACTAGGTGACAGTGGTTAGAGCACAGGCCTTAGAGTCAGGATGGCCTGAATTCTAGCCTCAGACATTAGCTCTGTGACCCTGAGCAAGTCACTTAACCCTGATTGCCAGAGGAAGAAAGAAGAAGAAAAAGAAAGAAAAAGATTGAAGAGGAAGAAGAAGAAATAGAAAGTAGAAAGATAGCTGCATAGTAGTACAATGTTCTAGGGAAGGCCCGATTTGAGCACTCAATATTTCAGCATGGTTCTTAAGTTTCTTAAATCAGAAAGGAGTCAATGGAAAGGGAGAGGGAAGTCGGGAGTAGCTGAAGGTTTGAGGATGTATCCAAGCACTAGTTGCTCTTGGCTGATTCCTGCCTCTTTTTCTTAGCTATGTGACTTAAGACAAATCTCTTCCATTTTCTGGGCTTCAGTTTCCACCCTCATAAAAGTAATTAATTAATCTGAACATTTTTAAAGTATACATTAGGGGAAGAAGACAATGATTTCTATGACCTCAAAGGTGGAGGATACTTTGCAGAACCCAGGAAGAAATGGAGAAAGTTTTGTTGTTGTGGTGGTTTTTTTTCCCCCAGAAGGGAAGGCTCCCCATCTCCCAGACTTCTTCCCCACCCCCACCCACCCGTGGAGTTGGCCTGTTTGTTTGGCCAAGGAAGTGGCCTAGGAGTTGTGTAAACAGGGGAGAGGGGGAGAGGGGGGGGAAGCCCCTCCAGGCTTAGGGCTGGAGACCAAAGGAAGAGATCTCACAGCCCCACCTCCACCCCAGACACACACACACACACACACACACACACACACACACACACACACCAGAAAGGCCTCTGGGGCCAGGCAGGACATAATAATACTAATAATATTTATCTACGGCTTTAATGTTTGAAAAGCAGGTTATAGTACCATTTTTTTATCCCCACTACACTAATAGAATATAAAAACTATTATTCTCCTTCTTTTTACACATGAAAAACTGAGTCAGACAAAGGTTAAATGACCTCTAAAAATCACAGAGCTAATAATGTACTAAGGTGAAATTTCAGCTTAGATCTTGGCTTCAGGTCCTGCATGCTGCCCATTGTACACACAAACTCAGACACATTAAGATGAGTGTGCCATGTAAGGGCACTGACTCAGAGACAGCCACAACCCCTCTTCCAGCAAAGCCTATGAAACCATTTGTTCAGTGAGTTGCAGAAAGGATTTTGGATTGCATTATTTGTTCCCAATATTGTGCAAGGTGACAGAACACAAGGAGATCCTGGGGCTTAAAACTGAGAGAGACCATATTATTGTTCTATAAGAAATCATCAGCAGGTTAATTTCAGAGAAGCCTGGAGAGACTTACATGAACTGATGCTGAGTGAAGTGAGTAGAACCAAGAAAACATTGTACAGAGCAACAAGAAGATTATGTGATGATCAACTCTGATGGACGAGGCTCTTTTCAACAGTAAGATGATTCAGGTAATTCCATAGGTCTTATTTATGAAGGAGAGGGCCATCTGCATCCAGGGAGAGGTCTATGGGGACTAAATATGGATCACAACATAGTTTTTTCACCTTTTTGTTGTTACTTTCTTGTTTGTTTGTTTTTTTCTTTCTCATTTTTCCCCTTTTGATCTGATTTTCTTGGGCAGCATGATAAATATGGAAAGAACTGCACATGTTTAACCTATACTGGATTACTTGCTGTCTAGGGGAGGGAGAAAATTTTTAAACACAAGGTTTTGAAAGGATGGATGTTAAATATTATTTGGAAAAATAAAAAGCTGTTATTTTTTAAGTAAAAAAAAGAGAAACTGAAAGAGATACTACATTTCACATAGTCCAAAATCCTCATTTTAAAGCTTTGAGAATCTGAGAAAAGTGAAATGATTTGCCACAGCGTTTAGTGTTAATAAATAGTCCCACAAGAACGCTAATACAGATCATCTATCACCCAATCCTGTGGTATTTCCCATAGACCTCAACATACCTGGCTTTACAAAAGCATGTACACTCATACTAAGGAAAATTGGGGCAGCTAGGTGTCAACCTGGAGGTCTGTACTGGGGCCCCTGAGTTTAAATTTGGCCTAAAGTACTTTTTAGCTGTGTGGGCCTGGGCCACTTACTTAACCCATTGATTGACTCAGTTTCCTCATCTGAAAAATGAGCTGGAGAAAGAAATGGTAAACTATTTCAGTATCTTTGAGGGAAAAAAAAAAGACAACCCAAATGGAGGTCACAAAGTGTTAGACACTCTTAAACAACACTAAGGAGAATGACCAGGATAGGCCCTTGGAGGAGATTTCTAGGCCGTCTGGGATCTCAGAAAAGTCTTTGAGACATGCACTGAGTGCATCCCCCAGACTTTGTATTGGTGGGCACCAAAGAGGCCCAGGATAGAAGAAATGAGCTATCCAGAATTACCTTTCATCCTTTCCAGCCCAGAGAAGACCAAGGGTAGTGTGAATCATTCCCTGAACACCTGCTAGAGCTTTGGGGCAAAAGTACCAGCTTGAGAAAGGTCAAAATGCCATGGTGGAAAGGGTCCTACATTTGGAAATGAAAGATGACAAGTTTCATCTTCACATATAGTCTTCTCTAGTGAAAGTGACCTGCTAGCTGCTCCTAGTATACATTGTTCCATCTCTCACCTTTAACTTTGCACAAGTTGTCCATCAACAATGTGCATTTATGAAGTGACCTACCACCTAGTAGAATCCCTAGTTTTTTTTCAAAAGTGCTCAGGTATTGGGGCAGCTAGATGGTGTAATGGATGGATCTGGAGTTAGGATGGTCTGATTTCAAATCCAGTCTCAGACACAGAAATTTTTATTGACTTGCTTTCATACAAGTTGAATGTATCAAATAGAAACGTAATGCTTGGTTTTTGCTTTTGAACCTTCATCTCTCAGGATTGTACCTTGCACATGCTTAAATACTACTGGCTTTGTGATCACAGATTAATTGACAACTTCTCTGAAGCTGCTCCTTTATCTATAAAACAGGAATTATAATTCCTGGATCCCAGGATTATTTTTTGAGGCAATTAAATTTAACTTATCTTGTACACATAGTAGATTCTTAAATAACTATCGGCTTTGTGACCATGAATTAATTGACAGCCTCTCTGAAGCTGTATTTTTATTTATAAACTAGGAATCATAATTCCTGTATCCCAAGAGCCCAAGATTTTTTGAGGGAGGCAATTGGAGTTAAGTGACTTGCCTAGGGTCGAATAACTAGTAAGTATTTGAGGCTGAATTTAAACTCAGTTCCTTTTGACTCCAGAACTAGTGTTCCATCCACCACACCACCTAAATGCCCCTTGCCCAAGGTCACACAGGATTGCTGAAGGAATCAAATGAAATAATAAATTTACTTCATGAACTAAAAGTAACACATGTGACATTATTTCCTCTGCCCAGACTTCTCTAGATCAAGAAGGCTTCCTAGATAAATCTCACCCAGTTCTGATTTACTTCTTTTATAAATATTTAACAATCTTAGGTGGGCTGAAATTTCTAGATCATTTCCTAGGTCCAGGACTAGTTTCCACTCCTCCTAACTGGGGATTCTTGGAAGAATGAAAGGGGGTGGGTAGAAGGGGAACTTAATAGTAGGGAAGGAGTTGGGGGCAACAAAGGGATAAAGATATGAGGAGTTTTCACAAAGAACCAAAGGTCATCTAGTCATATCACACATAGTATATAGTCAAATCATCATTTTGAATGATGGAGTGACTTGAGGGAAGAAAACATAGGTCCTGTTATTCTCCCTCCTTAAGAAATTTCTGTTGCTTCAAGAGTAAAATAAAAAAATCATTTTCATGGAGGGCATATAAAGCTCTTCACCCTGTCTTTCTAGACTGATTTTACATTAGTCCAGGGCATGAATTCTGCATTTCAAACACATTGACCTTATTGTTCCATGCATGACAATCCATCTCCTACTTCTCACTTTTGCATAGATTTTGACCTATGCCTAGATGCTTTCTTTCTTCATCTCAGCTCTCCTCAAGGTTCTGCTCAAGTACCAAGACCTATTCTGATATCCCCTCCTTTTTACTATTTATTCACACATATATGTAGAATATAAGCTCTTTGAAGGCAAAGGCTGCTTTCAATTTTGTCTTGGAGCCTGGAACCTGGATGTAGTAGGATTAAATAAGTGTTTGGTAAATCTAACAAATAAACTGAATTGAGAAGAGAGTTTAGTTTGGGAGAGAAGGGCCAAGCTCTCTGGCCTGGGGGAGGAGGGGGAAGGGACAGGATGAGCTGCTCTTTGAACTGGAGAGACTGGTTTCTGAGTCTGGAAGCCACAACCAGCAGGCTGGTCACGGGTTGTCAGTCCCTGGGGCCAGGGGCCCGGAAAACCAAGAGGGAGGAAAGGAAGCAGGAAGTCAAGGGGCCCAGGGTTAATCGTTAACTCCAGCCAGGCAGGAGTCCCCTGCCTCCCTCTGTCCACATTTCTTTCTCCCTCAGCTGGTAACTTGACTTACAATTAACTCCTCACCATTATCAGACACCCCTACACACACACACACATACACACCAGGGTGAAGGTTAAATAGCTATTCTAGGAATCAAGGGAGCCCCAAATCCAGTCTGATTTATACAACTTTAGGGGTTGGAAAGCCTCCTGTTAACCCATATGCAGACATGCCCTTAAAGATATTTTGCTTCTGTGTTGGGGTGGGAGGTGGATCAGTGGTACCTCAGATGTACTCACTGATATAGAAGTAAGAACCCAGAATTGGGAATTGGGAATTGGAGACTTGGGTTCTAGGATTCATTCTGGTAAATCACTTCCCTACTCTCTGGCTCAGTTTTGTCACTGATATAATGGGGTTAATAAATTCTACCTCCCATCCCCTTTTTTGTGGCAAGAAGCTGGAAACTGAGTGGATGCCCATCAGTTGGAGAATGGCTGAATAAGTTATGGTATATGAATGTTATGGAATATTATGAGAAACTATCAGCAGGACAATTTCAGAGAGGCCTGGATGTTTGTGGCAGCCCTTTTTGTAGTGGCTAGAAACTGGAAACTGAATGGATGCCCATCAATTGGAGAGTGGCTGAATAAATTGTGGTATATGAATGTTATGGAATATTATTGTTCTGTAAGAAATGACCAAAAGATGATTTCTGAGAGGCCTGGAGAGACTTACATGAACTGATGCTGAGTGAAATGAGCAGAATCAGAAGATCATTATACACGGCAACAATTGAACAATGATGTTCAATTTTTTTTTAAATTTTATTTTATTTTATTTGCATAACATATGTGTGGGTAATTCTTCAACAATAACCCTTACATAGCTTTCCGTTACAAATTTCCCCCCCAACTCCCCACCCCTCCCCTAGATGGCAGGATATCCACTACATGTTAATTATGTTAAAATATTGGCAAATCGAATATATGTATACATATTTCCAAACTTATCATTGTTGTGCAAGAAAAATCTTATCTACACAAATGATATATCAGATAAAGGAAACACAATGTAAGCAAACATCAATCAAGGAGTATGAGAATGTTATGTTGTGGTCCACATTTCACATCCCTCTCTCTGGGTGTATATGGCTTTCTTCAGTAAACAATTGGAGGTGGTTTGAAACATTTCATTGTTGAAGAGAGCCATGTCCATCAGAATTAAAATGATGTTCAATTTTGATGGACATGGTTCTTTTCAACAATGAGATGATTCAGGCCACTTCCAATGGTCTTGTGATGAAGAAAGCAATCTGTACCCAGAGAGAGGACTGTGGGGATTGAGTATGGATCACAACATAGTATTTTCACCTTTTTAATTGCTGTTTGCTTATATTTTGCTTTCTTACTCATTTTTTCCTTTCTGATGTGATTTTTCTTATGTAGCATGATAAATGTGGAAATATGTATATAAGAAATGTACATGTTTAACATATATTGGATTACTTGCTATCTAGAGGAGGAGGTGGGGAGAAGGGAGGGAAAAAACTCGGAACACAAGATTTTTCAAGGGTCAATGTTGAAAATTATCTATGCATATGTTTTGAAAATTTAAAAGTTTTAATAATAATTTTAAAAAATAAAATGAAATCTCCTTGGAGAATAAAAACAAATTAATAAATAAATTCTGCCTCCAGTCAGGGATTGTTAGCATCAAAATACAAAACGCCCTAGGAGGTTCTTTGGAAACTAGAGACACCAGGTACTTTATTATGAACTAAGCTCACCCAAGTAGGGTTTTCTCCTCTAACCCTTTCAAGCCTCCTGCCTCTGTTGGATCCTGGTACATACCTTTCTGTAAATCCTCCACTGAGAGTCCAGTCAATAGGGTGAAGGTGGCCTTTCTGATTCTTTTGATATCTGGGGGGGAAGGAGGCATCAATATCACTTTTAGGTAGTGTCACACACACAATATAAGATAACACTAGTTTTACTGGTCTCCAAGCTACCTTTCCAGGCTCATTACACATTACTCTCCCTCGATGCCTCCTACTGTCCAACTAAACCTGACCTTCTTACTGCCCCATATACAAAATGCTCCATTTCTCCAATCTCATGCACAGTCTGTTTCCCATGGGAGGAATCCTCACCTCCTCCTCTTGGAATTCCTACCCTAAATTTTATCTGAAGGTTGTCCTGACATCCCAGACTATCTCTTCTACCCAGGTTACTGTTGTTTGATTATTTCAGTCATGCCCAACTCTCTTTGACCCCATTTGCGGTTGTCTTAGCAGAGATACTGGAGTGGTTTGCTTATTTCTTCTCCAGCTTATTTCACAGATGAGGAAAGTGAGGTAAACAGAATAAGTGACTTGCCCAGAGTCACCCAGCTGATAGGATTTGAACTCAGGAAAATGAGTCTTCCTGACTGAAGAGCCAACATCCTATCCATTGTGCCACCTAGCTATACTCTTCCACCCCTACACAGTTTGTCTATATTTTTAGTCTATATTTAGTTTGTATTTTACATTTATTTATATGTATACAGTTGTTTCCCTTAATAAAATATAAACTCCTTGAGGGCAAGGATGTGCGTGTATGTAAATGCTGTTTTCCCACACAGAATGCAAGCTTTCCTTTCTTTTTTTCTTGCTGAGGCAATTGGGATTACATGACTTGCCCAGGGTCACACAGTTAGGAATTATTAAATGTCTAAGGCCAAACTTGATCTCAGGTTCTCCTGATTTCAGGGCTGGTACTCTATTCATTGCACCAAATGCAAGCTTTTCGAAAGGAGGGAATGTCTCACTTTCTGTCTCTGTATTTCTAGTAACTAAGACAGGTGGCTGGCACATCACAGAAATTTAACAAATATATACTTGTTGAAAGAATGATTGTATACTTGTATATTTGTTGAAGGAATGATTGTTTAACTTTTGAGAAGATGGAAAATAGATTTTACTGCCTTCTTCCCTGTTTAACTTGGGCCTGGGTACCAGCAAAATTCTGAAGATGAAGAGAGAAATGAGCAGAAGAGAACTTAGAGAGATTCTCTCTTTCAGTTCTCTTATTTCACTTGAAGAAACAGAGGAATAGGTAGGGTGAACTCCAAAAGATCCTTATCTACAATCCCCCTTCCCCTGAGTCCATTCTTCCAGAAATGAAGAGGTTCATTTAGAGATAAGGAACCCAAGGCTGAGGGGAAGTAGTGACTTCAATTCTTAGTGTTTCTCTCTAGAAATCTCATCTGTTGTGGAAAACCCCACTTACCAGACACCAATCACCTCACCAAGATATTGACCCTCTACTGCAGAAAGCTTGTCTGACCCCCACCCCCTACTCTCCCACTCTTATTCTCCAGGGAGTTCCCAGAATGACTTATGATTCCTTTGGCAGACAGACTAACAATCTGGGATTGATGGGGTCTGACAGCACCATTTCATTGGGGAAGGATCTCAAAAGGAGAAGAGAACAGAAAAACAACATCAACTTTTAATTGAGATTGCAGATTTAGAAGATTCATAAGTGAAATTATTCCCCAAGGATATATAAAAAGTTACTTATGGTAAGAGCTAAATTGGGCATGCTTCAATCAGGGACTGTTCAGAAATCATTAAGATATACAAGATAGTGTATGTGTGTGTGTGTATGTGTGTGTATATATATATACATACATATATATGTATGTATGTATCAGTAACAAGGGCCTAAGTTTCCTTTAAAAATAAATTTAGGGAGAAGGAAACATGGGAGAAAAGATCATGAG
Organism: Myrmecobius fasciatus; assembly: GCA_023553655.1. Taxonomy (NCBI): domain Eukaryota; kingdom Metazoa; phylum Chordata; class Mammalia; order Dasyuromorphia; family Myrmecobiidae; genus Myrmecobius; species Myrmecobius fasciatus. The sequence goes on from JAJPUD010014940.1 coordinate 32,115, forward strand.
AATGTTTTCTATTGAATGACATCTGGGAAATATCCTGGAGACCTTCTCACAGGAAGATCTCATTTATAACCCTTGATCTCACCAAATTCTCTCCTGCTGAAATCTAGAAAGGAGGAAGTGAGAAAGTGTCCTCTCACCCAAGCAGCTCTAGAGAACACAGCTCATCTTATTTCTAGTCAGAGAAAATACTCTTTTCTCCATTTATTTGCTCCTCCACCCCACCCCCATCCTTACTCTTATATTTATTTGTTTGTTTGTTTGGGAATGAGGCAATTGGGATTAAATGACTTGTCCAGAGTCACACAGCTTAAAGTATTACATGTTAAGTATCTGAGGCTGGATTTGAACCTGACTTCAGGGAAAGTGCTCCATCCACTGAACCATTTAGCTGCCCTCCTTTCCCTTTATTAATAATTGCCTCAGCATGGGAACTTCCCCTCCCTGGCTCAGAGAGCCCCCCTTTCTCCCTGTAATCCCCCATTCAAGAACCTTGTTTCTTAGAAAGATCTGGAAAAGTCCCTAATCTTCTACTCAACTCCTCTCTTTCTTCCATGTGTATATTCAGATATAGAACCTTAGGTTTCTTTAATATATATATTTAATTAACAAGAATTTATTTCCTCTCCATTCCATACCCCCCTCAGAACTCTGGAAAAAGGAAAGCAAAAGCCATGTAATAAATATGAATGCTTGAGTTTTGTAAACAAATTCCTACATTAACCATATCCAAAAAAGTTCTGCATCCTGAGTACATCTCCTCTCTGTCAAGAGGTAGGTAATATACTTCACCATAGATCCTCCAGAACTATGGTTAATTACTATTAATGATAATCGTGATTATTGGATTATTATTAATAAGAGCTAGAATTTATTTAGTATGTATATGTAATAATATATACCATATATTATACATTATAATGTTATATATAGTTTGTGATATATAACGAAGATTTGTAAAGCACTTAAGTATTATCTCATTTTATTCTCACAATAGCTCTGAGAGATAGATATGCTATTATTATTATTCTTCCTATTTTATAGATGAAAAAATCAAGTGAAATGATTTGTCTGGATTTGCATAGCTAGTAGTGCCCAAGTAGTAAGTGCCCAAGGCTGAATTTGAACTGCTGTTCCTGACTCCAGCCTGGTTATGCTACCTAGCTGCCTCATTATTCTTAGCAGTTCAATCTCAAAATTGTTTCAATATTGTTCTTATAGTATAAATTGTTTTCATGATTCTGTTCATTCTGCAATCATACAGGTCTTCCTAGGTTTCTCTGAAACTGTCCCTTTGGTCATTTCTTTTTAAAGATACAATAGCATTCTATTATTTTCATATTCCATGATTTGTTTAGCCATTTCCCAATTGATGAATAGCTCCTTTGTTTCCTGTTCTTTGCTATTCTACAGAGAGATGCTAAAAAAAATTTCTTGCCCATATGGGTCATTTTCCTTTTCCTTTAATCTTTTCATGGGTATAGGCCTAGTTGTGGTATCATGAAGGGCATGCACACAGTTTGGTGACCTTTGGGGCACTGTTGGAAATTGGTTTCCAGAATAGCTGGACCAATTTGCAGCTCCACCAATAGTGCATTGATATGACCCATAGGCTCCTGGTTTGTCTGTTTTTCTAAAGTGTTTTCCTTTTGGAGGGGCAAATTAATAATATACAGACCCAGGGTAATGCTAAGAAAATTGGAGGTGAGACTAGATATTGAGAGGGACTTCTTCCCCAGGGAGAATGTAAGAAATGATGGAGATAGCTAGGAACAGAACAAGACAGGGCAGCTGAGGTTCTCATCAATACAAAGTTTCTTAGCTGGACTGGGGAATGAATGAGAGAATCCAGGGAAGTACCTGAACAATTCTACTGCTTTCTGGATTTTCAAACTTCAAGAGAGCTAGGAGGATACATAATGATCAGCTAATCTGCCTTCCTCAATTTACCCAGGTCCAAAAAAGTTAAATGATTTACCAAAGGGCGGAGTCTGATTTTGCAAGCTCCTTGTCTTTTCCTTTTCATGGAGGCCCAGCTACAGGCCAAAGAGACAGAATAGCTCAGATGTTCAGCCTGGACTTAATGCCTTGGGCAAGGGACACAGAGAACAGCAGGGGCTCAGAGGAGGGGGTTGGGAGTGGGGAAGGTCTCACTAGTCCCATGGGCACCAAATCTAGTTCTGTTTTCTATGCATTGTGCAGCTTTTCAGAAAGGAGGGAGCAGGAACTGGAGGGCTGCAAGGCCAAAGATTACTTTCTTCCTCCTCCCCATCTTGGTGCCATCCATGGTGCCAGCTGGGCTGAGCTTTCTCTCACATCACTCCTCAATCAGGTGGCCCAGCTGTCTGCTGGCTGCTCTGGGCTGGGTTTCTGACATGTCTTTCTTAACATCCCACTCTTTTTAGAGGGCCAAAGCAAGGGGCTAAAACTACTTGGAGAGGGTCAAATAAAGATTTAGTTGAGGCCAAAGACAACTCAGTCCTGATCACCTCTTAGGACCATCACTCCACACCCTCTCCCCCTCACCCCAAGAATCTGAATGTTGAGGGTCCTCAGCTCATCAAGAAGAAGGGGTGGGTGAGAGTTGTGGGCCAGGAAAAGAGTAAAGAGATGCTTTGACCAGAAGAAAGCATATGGAGAGCCTCCAGTTCGTCCCCTTGGCAAGAAGGAAAGCAAAGTGGTAGAGGGAAGGAGAAGAGGAATCATTTACATTGCAGAAATCAGGCTCTCTCCTATCCTACCCCCTGCCTTCAGTACATATTCCCCCTCCCCCTTTATTCAGGAGCAGCTGCAGCCCTCAGTCATCAGGAACCATGGATCCCAGAGGCCATAGCTAGGATTCTGTGCCCAGGCAATGGGCAAAACATCAGGCATCCAGAGGTAGAGAGGAAGCAAACTCTAGCTTTTGGAAAACCCAAGAAACCATAAGGAGAAGGAACAACCTGCTTCCCCAAACACCAGCCTGCTCACTCCTAACATTGCCTCAGGCTGGCAGAATTCTCCTTTGTTATGAGCTGGAGGACCTCCTGGGCCTCCCCCCCTGCAGTGATGATCCAGCCCCCTTCTCACTCCCCCCCCCCCACAGAGCCTTGAACTGTCTCAAGGTTGGGAAGGGCTAGGATTGGCAGGAGGCCTGGCACATCTGAGCAGTGACGACAGTGTTTCTTCCACAGTCCTTCTCTGCTGGGCCCAGTCTAGGACAGGCACCGGGCTGGGAGGGGGGCCAGAGATAGTTGAGGGGGGGGAATGAACCTTCCCCTCTCTCTGGTTCCTTTCCCACAGCCTCCAGGGAAACACAGCTCCATTGGAAGCTGGCCCCAACTCAAAGAAGGGTGGATAAAGGGGACCCGGCCTGGGGGTATTCACCACTACACAAGCCTGTTCCCACCAGGGTTACTTTATCTGGGTTGGAACCATAGCTTCCACCCTCAATCCTCTCCAGTTCCCCTCCCTTCCTTCTCCCAGAGCAGCTACAGAATCACAAACACTTCTAGACCTAGCCAAGCTTCCCAATACCCCTGGCCATCAGCCTAGCTGGTTATATACCCTTACCCCAACCCACCCCCAGTTCCAGGGAAGGGCAGTACATATGGATAAAGAGTATGGATGCTGCTATGCCAGCCCTCCTTACTAGAAATAACCTACCCCCTACCTTCCCTGCCCTCTAAGCACTTCGAGACAAATAAAACCTTTGCCAATCCTCCAGAGAGTTTCCAAAACATAATCTGAGGATCTTGCCTTGAGGTTATTTAGTCCAAACTTCTGCCTCTGTGTAGGGCTCATTTAATTGGGTATCTCCTATGCTACCCCCACCCCCCCAAGAATAGTCCCAGGGGTTCACCCATTTTTGTTAATCCTTTCTCTGCCTCCTTTTTCATGTCTCTTTTTTCATTCCTGCTCTGTATTCTTCTCTGTCTCTCCCTCTCTGTCTCTGTCTCTGTCTCTCTCCCCCCAGCTTCTATTTCTGTGGCCTCCCTTGTCTCCGGTTTCCTAGGGAGACAGGGATGGTGGAGCCAGAGTCCTCATCTGTCCATCTGTCAGGGAGACTGTTCCGCCCCATCGATTCCTATCCCTTGTGGATCCACAATCCCAGAGGGACTAAGGTTCAGAGCCCCTAGCACTAGCCAAGATCCTGAAGGGCCAGGCAGAGGAGAGAAAAGAGAAATGACGGGTAGTACTTTGGGGCTCATACAGTGGGGATATGGGGCCTTGGGGATGAAAGACTTCATCAGCTGTGTAAAATCACAGTCAGCCAGAAGGAAGGAAGGGGGAGGGAGAGGGGGGAAGGGAGAAAGAGAGAAAGGGGGAGAGAGAGAGAGAGAGAGAGAGAGAGAGAGAGAGAGAGAGAGAGAGAGAGAGAGAGAGACAAAGA
>JAJPUD010014941.1:0-18987 GCA_023553655.1 Myrmecobius fasciatus
TGGGAAATCATCTTTACATTTAAGGGTTCTGATAAAGGTCTCATCTCTAAAATATATAGAGAATTGTCTCATATTTATAAAAATTCAAGCCATTCTCCAATCAATAAATGGTCAAAGGATATGAACAGACAATTTTCAGAGGATGAAATTAAAACTATTTATAGTCATATGAAAAGGTGCTCCAAATCACTATTGATCAGAGAAATGCAAATCAAGACAACCCTGAGATACCACTTCACACCTGTCAGATTGGCTAAAATGACAGGAAAAGTTAATGATGAATGTTGGAGGGGTTGTGGGAGGGCTGGGACACTGATGCATTGTTGGTGGAGCTGTGAACGGATACAGCCATTCTGGAGAACAATTTGGAGCTATGCTCAAAAAGTTATCAAACTGTGCATACCCTTTGACCCAGCAGCATTTCTATTGGGCTTATATCCCAAAGAAATCATAAAGGAAGGAAAAGGCCCCACATGTGCAAGAATGTTTGTGGCAGCCCTTTTTGTAGTGGCTAGAAACTGGAAATTGAATAGATGCCCTTCAATTGGAGAATGGCTGAATAAATTATGGTATATGAATGTTATGGAATATTATTGTTCTGTAAGAAATGACCAGCAAGATGATTTCAGAGAGGCCTGGAGAGACTTACATGAACTGATGCTGAGTGAAATGAGCAGAACCAGGAGATCATTATACACGGCAACAACAGTACTATATGACGATTAATTCTGATGGACATGGCTCTCTTCAACAATGAAATGTTTCAAACCACCTCCAATTGTTCACTGAAGAAAGCCATATACACCCAGAGAGAGGGATGCGAAATGTGGACCACAACATAACATTCTCATACTCCTTGATTGATGTTTGCTTACATTGTGTTTCCTTTATCTGATATATCGTTTGTGTAGACAAGATTTTTCTTGCACAACAATGACAAGTTTGGAAATATGTATACATATATTCGATTTGCCAATATTTTAACATAATTAACATGTAGTGGATATCCTGCCATCTAGGGGAGCGGTGGGGAGTTGGGGGGAAAAATTTGTAACGGAAAGCTATGTAAGGGTTATTGTTGAAGAATTACCCACACATATGTTATGCAAATAAAATAAAATTAAAAAAAATGCTCTAAATCACTATTGATTGCAGTAATGCAAATTAGGACAACTCTGAAGTACCACTTCACACTTCTCAGATTGACTAAGATGATAGAAAAAGATAATTATGAAAGTTGAAGGGGATATGGGAAAAATGGGACACATACATGGTTGGTGGAGTTGTGAAAAGATCTAACCATTTTGGAGAGCAATTTGGACCTATACTTAAAAGGGCTCTCATATTATACATATCCTTGATTCAGCAGTATCTCTGCTGGGTATGTATTCCAAAGAGATCATAAAAGAGGATAAAGGACCCACATGCACAAAAATGTTTCTAAGAGCTTTGTCAAGGAACAGGAAAATGAATGAATGCCCATCAGCCGGGGAATGTCTGAATAAGTTATGGTATATGAATGTAATAGAATATTATTGTTCTATAAGAAATTATATGGGTTCATAATCTAGATATAATGGGTTCATGATCTAGATATAAAGAGGTACTTTGTAAGCAAGTTAGAGGAACGTAATATAGTTTATCTCTCAAACCTGTGGAGATGGAATAAATTTATGTCCAAAGAAGATCTGGAACTCCTAATTGAACACCAGATGGATAATTTTGATTATATTAAGTTAAAAAGTTACTGTACAAACAAAACAAATGCAGACAAGATTAGGAGGGAAGCATCAAATTGGGAAATCATCTTTACATTTAATGGTTCTGATAAAGGCCTCATTTCTAAAATATATAGAGAATTGTCTCATATATATAAGAATTCAAGCCACTCTTCAATAGATAAGTGGTCAAGGGATATGAACAGACAATTTTCAGATGATGAAATTAAAACCATCTCTAGTCATATGAAAAGTTGCTCCAAATCACTATTGATCAGAGAAATGCAAATTAAGACAACTCAGAGATACCACTACACACCTGTCAGATTGGCTAAAATGACAGGAAAAGATAACGATGAATGTTGGAGGGGATGTGGGAAAACTGGGACACTAATACACTGTTGGTGGAACTGTGAATGGATCCAACCATTCTGGAGAGCAATTTGGAGCTATGCTCAAAAAGTTGTCAAACTGTGCATACCCTTTGACCCAGCAGTGTTTCTCCTGGGCCTATATCCCAAAGAGATCTTAGAGGAGGGAAAGGGACCCACATGTGCAAGAATGTTTGTGGCAGCCCTTTTTGTAGTGGCTAGAAACTGGAAACTAAAGGGATGCCCATCAATTGGAGAGTGGCTGAATAAATTATGGTATATGAATGTTATGGAATATTATTGCTCTGTAAGAAACGACCAGCAGGACGATTTCAGAGAGGCTTGGAGGGCCTTGCATGAATTGATGCTGAGTGAAACGAGCAGAACCAGGAGATCATCATGCACAGCAACCACAGTATTACATGATGATCAATTCTGATGGACATGGCTCTCTGCAATAAAGAATTGTCTCAAACCAGTTCCAATTGTTCACTGAAAAAAACCATATACACCCAGAAAGAGGGATATGAAATATGGACCATAACGTAACATTTTCATGGTCTCTATTGGCATTTGCTTGCATTGTGTTGCCTTTCTCTGATTCTTTTTTTTTTTCTTGTAGATAGGATTTTTCTTGCATAACTTCTCAAGCATTTCAACATTATTAACATGTAGTGGACTTCCTGCCATCTAGGGGAGGGGAGGGGACTGGGGGTAAAATTTGTAATGGAAAGCTTTGTAAAGATCAAGGTTGGGGAACTACCCATACATATGGTATACAAATAAAAAGCTTAAAATAAAAATATATATATATATATAATTTATAAAATTTTATCAGTTTATAAAATTTATCAAAGCATAATTCATCAAACTTTCAGGTGACAAAAATTAGAAGTAATAGCTAACACATTCTATATCAAGTACTTTATTCAAAATTATCTTATAGTTAATCAAATATACTAAAGTGAAATTTTATAATATTCATATAAAGTACTTCATCTATATCCCAAAATCAGCTGCATAAAGACAGTAAGTCAGTGGAAGTGGAAAAGTGGAAGCAGGAATTCCGTTCTGAAAGATTTTCAGACTTAGCATGAATTAATAGTATGAAATAAATGTCAAGAGATCAAATAGCATTATTTTCTTATGTTTTCAAATAATAGTTTCTTTTAGTTTTCAAAATACATTAAAAGATAGTCTTCAACATTCATCCTTGAAAAACCTTGTGTTCCAAATTTTTCTCCCTTTCTTCCCCTCACCCCCTCCCCTAGACAGCAAGTAATCCAATATATGTTAAACATGTGCAATTATTCGATACACATTTCCACAATTATCATGCTGCACAAGAAAAATCAGATCAAAAAGGAAAAAAATGAGAAAGAAAACAAAATGCAAGCAAATAACAAAAAAGGTGAAGATACTATGTTGTGATCCACACTCAGTCCTCACATCCTCTCTGGGGGTGCAGATGGCTTTCTCCATTACCAGACCATTCAAATTAGTCTGAATCACTTCATTGTTGAAAAAAGGTACATCCATCAGAACGGATCATCAAATAATTCTATTGCTGCTATGTACAATGTTCTCCTGGTTCTACTCACTTCACTTAGCATCTCCTCATGTAAGTCTCTTCAGGCCTTTTTTGAAATCATCCTGCTAATTTTGTTTCTTATATAAAAATAATATTTCATAACTTTCATATACCATAACTTATTCATCCATTCCCCCAAATAACAGGCATTCACTGTTTCCAGTTCTTTGCCACTACAAAAATGACTGTTAAAAATATTTTTGCACATATGGGTTTTTTCCCTTTTTTTTTTTTACTTTTTGCTGAGGCAATTGAGGTTAAGTGACTTGCCCAGGGTCACACAGTTAGGGAATGTTAAGTGTCTGAGACCAGATTTGAACTCAGGTCTTCCTGACTTCAGGGCTGGTGCTCTATCCACTGCACCACCTAGCTGCCCCTTTTTTCCCTTTTTTGATCTATTTGGGATACAGATTAAGTAGAGATACTATTGGATCAAAAGATATTATACAGTACCAAATACCATCTTAAGCTGCATGTAGAAAAATCTAACATTCAAAATGTTTGAGATATAGTCCCACTACCTGCTGTCGTTATCATACTATATATATGTGTGTATATACATACATACATGTAAATATATATATGTAAATATATATATATATATACTGAGAGAGTACCTGATAGATAAATATGCATTATCATAAAATTGACAATTTTTAAGTCAAAGTATTGCCTTTCCAGTTTCTGAATGACATAATTCCATTGAAAACACATAGCTCTGCCCATGTACATACCATACTTTTAGAAGGATATTCACAATTGAGTTTGCCCAGATTAAGGGCATAAGAGTATTAAAGAAACTAAAGAATGTATCATATAAGAACATGTTGATTGAAGTGGGGAATTTCAATCTAGACAAGAGAAGGCTTTAGGAAGAGGAGAGAAGATATGATAGTTGCCTTTAACTATTTGAAGGGATAGATTTCTTCTGTTTCGACTCATAAGTAGAACTTAGACCATTAGTGAGTTGTAGAGGGGTAAATTTAAATTTAAAGCAAGTGAGTATATTATTTTTGAGGTCAATAGTTCCCTCCATTACTGGACATCTTCCTTCACTATCTAATAAACTACTTGTCAGAGATGTAACAGGGAATTCTTTTCACAAGTGAGTTGATCTATGTGATCTTAATGATACTTTCCAACTTAAGGATTCTGATTATTTAAAATTGAGATAAAGTCACAGTGGAGAAGTTTCACATTTTCCCCACATTTTGAATTTTTTCAATGGCCTCCCATTTTATTCTAGAAAAAAAAGATAAAAAGCAATACATAAATCACATTTTTAACATCCTAAATTTTCTTATATCCTACTATTCCCAATGTAGAAAAGTAAATGAATATACAGCTTCTTTCCATGACTCTAGGAGAAAATCCATGTGACTAAAAATATTGCACAAAATTTACATGATATTCATTGCTTTTTATCTATAGTTAGTTAAATATTATTTTTACTGTTCCTATATATGTATATATAGTTGTTATTTTAAATTAATTATTTATTTACATTATTTGAGTTCTAATTTTTCTCTCTCCATCCCTCCATCAGGAAGGTAATAAATGTGACATGAATTATACATGTGAAATCATGTATTTCCATATTATCAATGTTGCACAAAATCAAGGAAAATGAAGTAGAAAAAATATCCTTTAATTTGTCTATCATAATATTGATTCTTTCTACGGAGTGGATAACATTTTTCACCATATATCTGAAATGATGTTGGATCATAATATTGATAAGAATAGCTGAGTCATTCATAGTTAAACATCATGTAATATTATTGTTGCTTTGTATGATATTCTCTTGGTGCTTGACCACTTCTTTGCTTTAGTTCATGTAAGTCTACCTAGGTTTTCTGAAACCACTCTGCTCATCATTTCCATAACACAATCACATTCCATCACAATCATAAATCATAACTTGTTTGGCCATTCCCCAATTGATGGTCATTCCGCCATTTCCAATTCTTTGCCACTTTAAAACAAGAGCTACTTTAAATATTTCTGTACATATAGCTCTCTTTCATTGTTCTTTGATTTCTTTAGGATACAGACCTAGCAATATTATCAATAGCTCAAAGGGTATGCACAGTTTTATAGTCCAAATTATTCTCCTGAATGGTTAAATTTAAAACTCTATCTAAAATGCATTTATGTTCTAATTTCTCCACATCCCCTTAAACATTTGTCATTTTTCCCATCATATTATCCAATATGACAGGTTTGGAGTAAAGTTGCAGAGATGTTTTGTTTGCATTTCTTTAATCAATAGTGACAGTACATTTTTATATGATTATAGATAGTTTTTTATTTCTTCTTTTGAAAACTGCATATTCATATACTTTAACCATCTATCAATCAGGAAATGACTCATTGTTTTTTATAAATTTGGCTCAATTCTCTATGTATTTGAGAAATGAGGCTTTTTCAGAGAAACAGTCTATTTTTTTTCCATTTCCTACTTTTCTTGTAATTTTGGCAGCATTGTTTTTGTTCCTGAAAAATCTTTTTAATTTAATGTAATCAAAATCTTACTTTCCATTGTCTTCTCTATTTTTTATTTGACAAACTTTTCTCTTATACACAATTCTCACAGATAAAAATTTTCAAAGTCTCCTAATTTGCTTATATTACCTTTTATGTCTAAATCATGTAGCCCTTTGGACATTTTCTTTTATATGGTATTAGATCTATACCTTGTTTCTCCTTAATTATTTTCCAGTTTTCCCAGCAAGTTTTGTCAAGTAATGAGTTCTTATTTCAAAAGCTTTGAAAGTTTATCAAACACTAAATTACTGTGGTGATGTATTACTATGTATTGTGTTCCTAATATATTAAACTAAATTGCCACTCTATTTCTTAGTAAATATCCAACTGTTTACTGCTATTTTAATGGTTAACTTGGGGAATGGAGTGGGGAAGAAATAGTTTATCTCCTTTAGTCTTTAATAACCATCTTCTTGCCAGTTTTTTTTTTTATTCCAGACTAGAGAGTGTGTGCAAGACTTAAACTTTTCAATTCTAGCACTCTGGTTTACCCACTATTTTTATTGGTGTTTACTTGACATGTACCACTCTCAGTCACATACAATCATACTTCATTCAGAACTGCATTCTGAGAAATTGTGACTTGCCTGGAGTCAATATGTGTTAAAAAATAGTTCTTTAATCCCTGTCTTTCTAACTCCAAGGCCAGATATCTATTATGCTTCACCCACCTCTTGTTAAGTATGTAGTTTTCATTGAACTTGATAATTCTTTATTGATTGCAAGTCTTTCTGGTTCTAATACTAGTTTACTATTTCTACACCATGTATCATAATCAAATCAATAGCATTATTGCTGATAAAAATCTAAATCTTAAATAAGTCTTCTATAAAATCATCTCTTAAATTCTACCAACTCCAATTGTTTATTTCAAATAGATGTAAGTACAGTGTCAATTCTCTTATATCTACTCACTTTTTTTTTCTAGAGTTACTATCATAACTATAGATTGAACACATGAGTCAGATACCCAGGACAAGGAAGATTCTTGGGATTAACCCTGAGATAATGAGAATTATCTTCCTAATTTTATGTAACTCTTGAGTCCTACCACAGTTATAAATGGGTTATCAATTACTCAGTCAAAATTAATGTGCCTATAGATGGGCATATTAGCTAGTTGAGGCAAAATATACTCCCTACAGTTTGTGACACATTTTCCAACCAATATATTTAAGATATGGGGGGAAAGTGGGCTCAATCTTAGAAAGCATATGTAGAAATAATATAACTCACAGCTCCCGAAAATTGTTTTGCTGGAGTACTTAATATGTTCTCATTAGTTATGGTAGAACTCTTTCTGGGGCCCTTTGCAGAGCTGTGAATATGTGCCCAATCTGTCCTTAACTTCCAATTCAACCATTTCCTTCAGCTGTTCCAGGGATATTGCCAAGATCCCAATTGGAATGTAGGAACTCCTCTAAAGTAAGATCCTCCTCTAATCAATGGAGGTAGGAGGAAAGAAAATGAGACTCTTTCTTTCTACTTTCCTTTCCCAGCCCCACCCCCAAAATAATTTCTTCACAGAGATATCTTTCCTTTTCTTGAATGGCCACAAACTAGCTAACTCAGAGCCTTTATCCATTAGAATTAGCTTTTTTTTATTCTGTAATCTGACCAATTTTCACAAACCAATCTGAATACTTTTACAATGCAAAGTTGCTTTCAGCTAGTCTAATGGAAGTCCTTTCTCCAGATAATTCTCTATGACCATTGGCCATAGAACAAATACAAATGCACATTAATAGAAGGAGCTTTTTTAAAATTAGGAATTATCTTTACCAATAGAATCATGGGTTTGGAACAAAATAATAAAATCATTTAACTTTTTGGAAATTCACCTTGTAATGATGAAAACTCAAAAGTTGGTATGTAAAAATGAAATTTCAGCATTTACTAAATCTATAGGTGGTAAAGATCCTACTTAATATTCTTTAAGAGGGAAAAACACACAATCTACTAAAGTTTTAAAATAGGTAAATATTGCAAAACTTGTTTAAAACATTTTAATTCTAATATAAATTTTGGGAACAAAGATATTCTTGAAATATCCCTTTTGGTCATCCTAAGCAAAAGTTAATTTTCTGTTTTATACAGTGGGGAGCTCCACAGCTCATTTTATAACCAAAGGGTCCTCTACTTTTATAGCATTGTCACCATGTGGTACTCACCAGTATTGCTGCCAAAAGCTCAAAAAGCCTAGTTGCACCTTTACCACCACAGGCAGAAACTGCATCCTTTGGGTTCTAACACAAAAGACCAGATGATATTAATGAAACCAAGGGCATTATCCATCCCCTGGTTAAGAGATTGGTGTCTGCAATTCCATATCTCTTTCTCTTTGCATACACAATCAGCCCTGTGACAATTCCCCTGAATGTGTCATGCATATAGTTGCACTGCATAACTTCCTTCAATCTGGCTACACATAGCATTAAAAGAAACTGGAATTTTTTTGCCACTAGATCAGCAGAGGTTGTATACTTTCTGAGATTATTCACAGTTCCCAGCTTCATAGCATGCTTAAGAAACCTATAAATATAATATTATAATACAAAATATTCTCATTGACAAACCTATCAAATGCCTTCTAATGATACAAGATCATATTTCTGTGTTCAGATTTTCTCCAAATACCACTCTATAACAATTAACATCTGTAGACTCATCTTATATCCTCCTTCTCTCTGTCCCTCACCTATATCTACACATACACACACACACACACACCTTCCTGGAAATCTGTGCTTTTTTCCTGACTTTTTGGCTTAACTCCTCATCTTTGACTTCTTGAAATATAGGAAACAAAAATTAGCTGCTCAACCAACACCTGAAAAATCATTACACATATTGATGCTGTTATTCAACTTTCATCCTTGAAGAGGACCAATGTTGGGGTCAAGAAATACTGTGCTCAAATGTGACTGATCAGACCAATATAAGCTCAGAAGACTCTACCACAGATGGACACAAATAATCCATTTGAACATTTGGGATGGAGATGTATGTGGGTTTATGCATCTCACATTTCCTTTGTTCTGTTGCAATTCTGCATTGTTCATAGAACATAGAGTCTTCTCTAAAGCAGACATGCTATGCTGGGCAGTCCTATGTCATTATGCCTCATAACCAATTCCAAGTTCTTCAGAAAGACCTAGAGAGTGTCCTTTTACTGCTTCTTCTGACTTCTCTGAGCACTAGCCTTGTACGATTTGTCTTGTCTTTTAGATAAACATACATTTGATATTCAAGCCACATGGTCAGCCCTTTGGAGTTGTGCTCCCTGCAATAGATTTTGAATGCTTGGCAGTTCAGCTTGAGAAAGAAGCTTAGTGTCTGCTTATCCTACAAATACAAAGGCACATTAATAGGAGGAGCTTTTTTTAAATTAGGACTGTCCAGGTTTCACAGGCATACAACAAAAAAGTCAGCATAATGCCTAGTGCTGATACAATCCCAGCAGAGATTTATAATGCAGGCGGTCCAGTGTTCATACAAAAGTTTGGAATCTTCCAGGTTATGTGTCAAGAGAAGATTATATCCCAGGAGATCAAGGATGCCTCCATTTCCCATCTCCATAAAAGGAAACTTTCTCCCCCCCTCCCATCCACACCTACACTCACACATATTATCTTATATATATATATGTATATGTATATATATATATTATATATATGAATATTCATTCCTATGTGTTTAACCTTTACCAGGAAGCAAAAAATCAGATTATTCTAATGTCAGTCTCTAAGACATTACTGCTACCCTTAGGAGTCAGGAGAAGAGGTTGAAATTCCCTGATTTTTAAGTGGGTCCCAACATCACAGTCAAACACTCTTAAGAAATCAAAGGAAAATTTTCTTTGTCTCATTTCTAATCTTCTGGAAATGTTCTCTACTCATGGTTGAATATGTTGCCCCAAGTCTACACTAGAAAGTCCATTCCTGAGCATGAAATCTTGACCTATTGAATTCATGACACCCCTTCGTTCAGAACAATCCAAAATTTTAATTCTTCTTTTACTAAAGAAAGTTCAGTATCTCACAAGTTCACCATAAACTGTTCTCTCTCTGTCTGAATTGAGAAAAATATGAATCCTTACAGAAAAATGATGGGCTTTTCAGACATACACACACACACACACACACACACACACACACATCCCAAAAACATTTTGATACATTTTCTGTCACAGCTGTTGACTTGGGAAGCCAGTGTATCTTATTTACTTCCTCATATTTCACTGTACCTGTCACATTTCAGAGGATTGCCTTAAAAGAAAGAAAATGGGCTAGTGAGCCTGTGGTGCAGACAGGCAGACAGACAGGTGTCAGTACTGAAGTGATTGGCCACCTAAATGGGAATGCATTTGCTGAGAAATGTAATAAACTCTCTCAACTTGTACTTAATCAGAAATTGGTGTTCTTAAATTTTGTTTGCCAAAGGGTATTGAGCTGTTAGACATAATCTTCAAATGTTAGATATGGAGGGAATCTTAAGAAACAGCATAGAAGTTACAGTGGAAATAGCCCTAAGGGTTAATAAATCTGCCTCCCTCAATAAAATAAACACATAAACAAGCAAATAAACAAATGAACGAATAGCTAGGTAGCCAATAAATAGATAAATGAATTAACAAGTAAAGAGGTAAATGAAAAAATGAAAAAAAATTAAAATTGAATGAGTAAACATTCCCCCAATTTCCTTGGGGAAAGTGGGATCAGACTTATTGCAGTTCCTATATAGTACTCATTCCACCCAGTTCAATACAAAATTCAGTAAAGATGATAGATGTATGAATCCACATCTCCACTACTTATAGGCTCCTAAAGTTGGCCACTGGGGATGTTTTATTTTACTTTCTGATTTCAGATAAATCCTGGAATATATGTTGAGTCAAGATATGACTGAAACAACTCAACAAAAACAACAAACTAGTTTCTGGACAAAAGCAGGAGAGAAGGGATATAACTGAGACATTTGCAAAAACAAGGCCATATAATCTTGGATTCATGCTGATTCTGAGTAAGAGAAGTCTGAAAGACTATCTTCCTCTTGGAGACCACAGTAGTTTATGCACAGTTTCGAATATTAGGCAGCCAAAAAAAAAGCCAAGACTAAGAACTTTTTTGCTGAGGCAATTGGGGTTAAATGACTTGCCCAGGGTCACATAGCTAGGAAGTGTTAAGTGTCTGAGAACAGGTTTGAACTCGTCCTCCTGACTTCAGGGCTGATGCTCTATCCACTGTGCTAAATAGTTGCTCTAAGAACATTTTTTTAATTTTTATATCACATTTTATAGATATACTTATTCCCCTTCCCCTGCCCATTAATGTTACCTTCTATTGAAGGAGAAAACTAAGCATAATTAACTGCCTTAAGAATTTGTATCTGACAGCATATACAACATTCTATACCAAGACTAGCCCACTTATCTTACAAAAGGAAGGAATTTCAGATCTTCATATTTTTGTCAAAGCCAATATAGATCATTACAATTATATAGTGCTCATTTTTCTATTGACATTCATTTTATTTACATTCTGAGGCCCAGATAGTGACAATGGTTTGCCAAAGATCACATAGAACTTGGAATTTTATTTAAAATCAGGATTGATCTGACTCTATAATTGGTGTTTTTGTAACTTTACCAAGGCTGATTACTTAATCTAAACACCTGATATCACAAAGGATTGTTATACTTAATGCAAAAACAGATGTATGAATTTTATATTCCTGGATAAATTTTGTTTCCCAAGGACAAAATAAATACCTTCTACTTCTTAGTCTCCTAAATAAGACTTAGCACATTGTCCTATACATTACTAATGCTCAATGAATAATTGTTAAGCCATTTTAAGATCTCCAGAGATGAAAAATTTATATTATTATGTACCTGGCACATAGTAGGCACTTAATAAATGCTTGGTGATTGATTGACTCATTGTTTTCCTTTTAGAGATAGTCTCTTATTATCTGGAAATTCTTTTCTCTCTTTCACTTACAATTCCTAAATTAAGTTCAGTGACTAGTCTTCTATCTTCTGTAGAGAGGGAAATTAGCTGTCTGTCATTTCCTAACATACTTAAGAGACTGTGTTCTGGCAGTCTCTACAAGACACCAATCACCAGGAAAGAGATCAATCTCACAGATGTTCAAAATATCTTGATCCTTTATCTACACTTTTCATGTGGATAATTTGTCCTCCTGTAGACAACAATGTCTAAGTCTTGTCTTATCCTTCTTTGATTTGGATAAATGTAATTTAAACACTTACACAAGAAGATCTTTATCTAGCCCTACAACTGAGTTTGCATTAGCCCCAAAAAGGGATTGGACTCCACAACTGCATGGAATAAAAAAAAGGGGGGGAGGAAGGCATGTTAAAATCCGCACAGATATTGTGTGCTGTTTCGAAAGGATAAAATTAGCATTTTAAATATAATGTCAAATAATGATTACTCAGAGGAAAAAAAATAAGCAAGAATCAATAGGGAAATATGCTCCTTGACTTTGGAGTTTTGCCATAAGTCTCATCTGGAGGCAGTAAATCCTACATTCTGGGGCTCCTTCCTCCCAACAAACATTTCCCCACTAGGGACTTCATTCCCCATGTTAGCACATTCTTATTATCAAGTGCAGTGCATATTAGCAACTTCTTCCTGAATTCTTTACAGAATGCCTGTCATTAATGGCACCATATTTACTTGTACAATCTTGGCTAAGTCATTCAAATTCCTAAGTCTCAACTTTATCATTTGCATATTGACAGGAAGGAAGAGATGATAGATTTCTATTAATTGAAAGAGAGTAAAAAGAGAAAAGAATAAAATGAGAAGACTTAACCATGTTTCCTTCCAGATCCCTTCCCTATAGATCAATGAAATTCCAATGTAAATAAGTCACCTGGAAGGCATGGAATGTCTTTAATATTTTCTTTGTCTTCCATCAGGGTAGCTTAGGGATAGGTTTTTGTATATACAAAAGGCTTTTCATGATGAGCACCAAAAGGCTCTGCATTCTGGATCTAGAAGAAAGCAGAACTAGCATTTATTAAGCATCTACTATGGGCTGGGCATTTTGCTAAGTACTTTTTATTTTATAATTTTTATAGTATTTTCCCCTAATTACACAAGACAATGTTTAGCATTTATTTTTACAAGATTTTGCATTCCAGATTTTTTTCTCTCCCTCCCTCTCCTCTCCTCTTACTAAAGTGATAGGCAATTTGATATAGGTTGTATATTATGCTAAGTAAGCACTTGAAAAATATTATCTCATTTGAAGCTCACAACAACCTTGTAAGATAAGTACTATTATTATCTCCATTTTAGAGTTGAGAAAAACTCTAGGGAGGGAGGGAAAAGCAGGGAAAGATTAATTTACTAATCAAGAGTCCCACAACTAATGATAGTCCAAAGTTGAATTTGAACTCAGGAGGTCTTCTTTACTCTAGGCCTAATACTTTATCCACTATATTACTTAGTTACTATGAGAAGCCAGGAGGTTCTGTGGGGAGGCTCTCTGCAAATCCCATAAGTCACTCACTTTTTCAGACAGATAGTCAAAAAGTAGTTATTAAATGCTTACCAAACTATACTAAGTGCTGGGGATAGAAATACAAAAGGGAGAAAGTACCTGACTTCAAAAAGTTTACATTTTATTGGCTGGAATATTTAGATTTAAATAGAACAAGATTCAAGCTGTTTTAAGCATAAACTCATTAAACTCATCTGTAGAGAAGTTGGCTTTAAATTGGTGGTAGCATTCCACTCCTAAACTCATCTCTGAACAGAATTCTCTAATTGGGTTGAGGGTTACAGTGAGGGGAGTGTGTCACATAAGTATCAATACACCCAACAAAAGACTGGCATATTTCTCTTAGCAGCTGCATTTTGCCTTGACAATTGCATGTGGTTTCCAAGCTCTGTCAAAAGGAAGGACTAGGAGAAAAAATGCTGGGAGGAGAGAAGGGGATTTCTGTGTCTTGATGTAAATGAATTATTAAAATGTATAATTTATGCTGACAATTCAAAATTGTCTGCAAGTCTGCAAAGATGTTATCACATAATGGAAAATCCTAAGAATGGCAATTATCTTGTGGCTATTAATAATGGCTCTAATAACACCGCATATTTATTTATACCAGCTCTATAAAACTTCCAGACTCACTTCATAGCACTGCCATGCAATAAAAAGACATGTAAACTAGCATCATCATTCCCATTTTGTAGGCAAAAGAAGTGAACCTAAGAAAATAAGTGGTGGTATTTATTTTGGGAGGGAGAGGCCCTAAAATAATTATAATATTCTGATCCAAAACTTTTTCTCCACCTACAGAAACCAAGTTGGAATTTTGTACCTATGTTTTCTTTTAGGAGAAAGAAAGAAGAGGGCACATGATGGAATTCATATTTTCCTCTCCAAATATGTATAGACTTGTATGCATTTATGTATGGTTCTGTCTGGCAGGAAAAATCATAATGTGAACCTGATTTTAGATATAAAAAATGCACGTGCTAAGCTGGGCTGAAATAAATGAGGAATGACTACAAGAAAGGATTGACTGAACAAATGACAGTGGATTTATGACTAGGGGAGATTCAAAATAGATAATGAATCAAAATCAAGGTTTTAGAGAAAAGTTTAAAATATCAAGGTTATAAAGGACTCATAGACATTTATGAGTTGGGAGGAACTTAAGAACTTTAAAATTCTAGTCCAACCCCCTCCTTTTTTCAGTCCATACTCTTTTAATTTTGCTGCTTTTTCTCTATTTTTAAATCTTCAGTTGTCATTAATACTTCCCTCTTTATCCCTGATTTCTTGAGATTCCTTTCTTAACTTTCTTCTTCCCTTTCCTCTCCTCTCCTCCTTTAGCTTTTTATTTTCCCCTTTGATGATTTCATCCATTCCCATACCAGCAGTCATCAACTAGTTATGCTATTAGTTGATAGTTTCATAACTATAATTCTTCAGTTCCAAATCCATATTTCTAACTACCAATTACAAATATATAAAATAGGATATTGACCATGCACCAACATGTCCTCCCCCCAAATTGCTTACTTTCACTTATAGGAAACACATCTCTCCTACTTTTCTCTGTTAATCATAACAGCATCCCCCCAATCTTGGATGCTTGAAAACTTAGAAAATTCTTTTAACTCTTTGCTCTTCATCACACTCCAAGTCCTGTTAATTCTCCCTTCCTAATATTTTTTTAATCCCGTTTCTCCTGTCTCTACCTCCTGCTCAGGACTTCATTACCTGAAGATGGACAAGCAATGATGATATCTTAGATCTTTTGGAACATTGTAGGAGGAAATATTAGTAGGGACTTGTATACTACAGGCCATATACTCAAGAAACTTTAGCTTAATTAAACTCAAAGTGAATGTGTAGCATTTACGAAGAGTTAACATATGTAGAATAAGTTGTTAAAGGATAAAAGAATGGGGTTAGCATAGATTGTCCTCAGCTCCCTTCAAAGAAGGAACAATTCTCCCCCTTCCTCAAAGTATAGATACTGCATTAACATAGGTTGAATGGATGAGTAAATTCTTCTGTGTTTCATATATTTTAAAAAGTACCCTCAGAATAGAGGACATAAGTTCTACCTAGAATGAAGATGAAAAAAACTACAAACCTTAAAAAGAGAAGGGAAAAAAAAAATCCTGACTCATCTAGAGCTTTTAGTAGCTTTTCACTTTCTGCTGTCTATTCTTATACTGTAGTATATTATATTTAATATTTTTATTTAGTTTTATTTAATATTCAAGTTTTTATCATGTGAGGAAAACAGAATTTTTTATTTTATTTTATTTTATTTTTTGCAATGTTAAAGCACAGCTGCCCAGGGGATCCCTTCATTGAAGGGTGGGCAGGGTAAGCTCATATCCCCACCTGGTGGCAGGAGAAAATATTACTTAGGAGAGCTGCTCAAGGCAGGAAAAAGATAAAACTTTTATATTTTTTTTCCCTTGCACTCAGAATCTCACCCCAGGCTCACCACAGGTAACCCTCAGCTATCAACTAGAACAGAGAAAGCAATGTGGAGCCTGAAATATGTAAATATTGTAATTATTTCCATTTTACTGTTCACCTTGCTTGTGGAGATAACATTTAAGTCCAGATGAAGAAATATTTTTTTTTTAAAGAAAGTTCCCTGAGATTAGTTATCTGTGATTTCAGTAAATTTGAGGAGAAACTACTTTGGTTCAAAGTATCCATTCACCCTTGTCCAACAATCACCAAAATATGTATAGAAGTATTCTCCACAAGAGAAACCTCTTTAATTTCTCAAGTTCTTAACATTGCTAGTAGCACCATAGTGCCCAGAATTCCAGGTCTGAAATAAGGAAAACTTGCTGAGTTCTAAACTGATCTCAGATACTTGCTAGGCACTTATCCCTGTTTATCTCAGTTTTCTCATCTGTAAAGTCAACTGGAAAAGGAAATGACAAAGATACAGCTTTTGTACCTTATTGATTAGGAGATCATAGACAAAGCCTATCATCATCTTGGATAGTAGTCTCCTTCTCTGTAAAATGGGATGTTGGTTTAGATACACGCTGTTGTCCCTGGAAGCACTGAATCTATGAGTTAAGGTTTTGATTTGGATGGTATCTAAGGTCCTTAACAGGACTTAATGGTCTATGTGTCTACAAATGGTCTTTTCTATAGTATGACATTAGAGAGAGTGGGTAATGGGAGTCTGACCTGATATGGATTCAAGTGGAGAAGGGGAGGAAATTAATTCCAGGATGATAATGTTGTATAAGGGAAATAATTCTCTTGGAAATACTCTCAGATTTGGGGAACATTCATTAGCTGGCTCCAGTCTGCTAGGTGGTAAAAGAGAGGCTTTTTCATTATTTTTCAAAAGAAGACATTCAAAAAGCCACAGGCAGCCTCTGGCATTCTGTTTTCAAAATCATGATATTCAGCTACAACTCTAATGGTATAACCTTGATGAGAGACAATATTATAAAAAGAGAAACTTTGGGATCTTCTCCCTCAAATGGTCTTGAGTTCTTGATTCTTATAAGGCATTTTTTCCCTAATGAAATGCATATAGTCAGGAAGAGTCAAGAAGACGATTTCAAATCTGTCCTCAATCACTTCTAGGCTCTATGATCCTGGAAAACAAGTATTTGCTTCATTTTCCCTAACTGTAAAATGGTGATAATAACATCAGCCTAATTTAGCCTGTCTGAGATAGGTGTGAGCAGTACACATTACAACTTCTTACTCATCAGGTAGATGAGCAGCCCTGACAAAAGCTTGAGAAGCTCTCATCCCAGAGATGCTAATCTTTTCTGAACACCATGTAATTATATGTATAAATGCTCATTCTGTTATCTTCTACCCAATCACCTACAACCTGTTTGTTTCAAAACATCAGGATAGCAAGATAGTGTCCAGACAGGATTTTGCAGTTAACATAGTACCAAGAGTCATAGAGGACCCTAATTAACTTTTTGGACTGAGGCTAGTAGATGTGGTAATGAGGGTTCACCTAGTATTCATTATATATTTGCTTATGAACATTGTGGGATTAATACAAAGAAAGAAAACTAAATTTTGCATCATTCCCCAGACACAGAGACATAGGGGAAAGTGACCTGGAACATTATATAAAAATATTTGTACTTTGTTTTTACTATAATCAAAATAAATATTATTTTAGGAAAAGTTAATTGATGTTGAATGATGATGGAACTGTGATTCTGATGACTGGACCGATCTTTGGGAAACTACTGCTGGTAGGGCCTAAATTAATAACAGTAGAGGAGAAAAAAAGACTCTGGGAATATGAATCATAGCATCTCTGCTACCATAACATCAGATATTTAAAGGGACAATGATATTCTCTTTTTTTTAAATTAAAGCTTTTTATTTGCAAAACATATGCATAAGTAATTTTTCAACATTGACCCTTGCAAAATTATCTGTTAAAATTTTTTCCCTCCTACCCCCCCCAACGCCACCCATAGTTAGCAGGAAATCTAATACATGTTAATTATGTTAAAATATTTGACAGATCAATTATACATATTATACAGTTATCTTGCTATACAAAAAAAATGGATCTAGTAAGAAAAAAAACCTGAGAAGGAAAACAAAATGCAAGCAAACATCAGCAAAAAGCATGAAAATACTATGTTGTGGTCCATTCTCAGATCCTACAGTTCTCTCTCTGGGTGTATATGGTTTTCTTAATCACTGAATAATTAGAAATGGTTTGAAA
Organism: Myrmecobius fasciatus; assembly: GCA_023553655.1. Classification (NCBI taxonomy): domain Eukaryota; kingdom Metazoa; phylum Chordata; class Mammalia; order Dasyuromorphia; family Myrmecobiidae; genus Myrmecobius; species Myrmecobius fasciatus. Next base: position 18,478 of record JAJPUD010014941.1, read on the forward strand.
CATCTCATTGTTGAAGAGAGCCACGTCCATCAGAATTGATCATCATATAGTCTTCTTGTTGCCGTGTATAATGATCTCCTAGTTCTGCTCATTTCACTTAGCTTCAATTCATGCAAGTCTCTCCAGGCCTCCCTGAAATCGACCTGCTGGTTGTTTCTTTTCTTTCTTTTTCTTTCTTTTTTTATTAAAGCTTTTTATTTGCATACCATATGTATGGGTAGTTCCTCAGCATTGATCTTTACAAAGCTTTCCATTACAAATATTATCCCCAGTCCCCTCCCCTCCCCTAGATGGCAGGAAGTCCACTACATGTTAATAATGTTGAAATACTTGACAAGTTGTGCAAGAAAAATCCTATCTACAAGAAAAAAAAAATCAGAGAAAGGAAACAATGCAAGCACAAACATCAATAGAGAGCATGAAAATGTTACGTTGTGGTCCACATTTCATATCCCTCTCTCTGGATGTATATGGCTTTCTTCACTGAACAATTGGAACTGGTTTGAGACA
>JAJPUD010014941.1:28987-39226 GCA_023553655.1 Myrmecobius fasciatus
TGATAATTTGGTTTCCTCATTACCTACTCTAATTCCTTTAATCTCTTTTTCTTCTCTTGCTGCCAAAGCTAACATTTCTAATGCAACATTAAATAGTAATGGTGATAGTGGGCATCCTTGTTTCATTCCTGATCTTATTGAGAATGGTTGTAGTTTGTTCTCATTACATAGGATGCTTGTGATGGTTTTAAATAGATGCTACTGATCATTTTAAGGAAAAGTCCATTTATTCCTATACTCTCTAGTGTTTTTAATAGGAATGGGTGTTGGATTTTATCAAATACTTTTTCTGCATCTATTGAAATAATCATATGATTTTTGTTAGTTTGGTTATTAATATAATTGATTATGCTGATAGTTTTTCTAATATTGAGCCAGCCTTCCATTCCTGGTATAAATCCTACTTAGTCTAGTATATTATCTTGGGAATGACTTTCTGTAATCTCATTACTAATATGTTATTTAAGATTTTTAGATCAATATTCATTAGGGAAATTGGTCTATACTTTTCTTTCTCTGTTTTCACTGTACCTGGTTTAACTATTAGCATCATATCTGTATCATAAAAGGAATTTGTTAGTACATATTCTTTCCCTATTTTTTAAAATAGTTTATATAGTATTGGAATTAATTGTTCTTTGAATGTTTGGTAGAATTCACATGTAAATCCATCTGGCCCTGGAGATTTTTTTCTTAGGGAGTTGATTAATAGCTTGTTCTATTTCTTTTTCTAAAATGGGGCTATTTAAATAGTTTATTTCCTCTTCTGCTAACTTGAGCAAACTATATTTTTGTAGATATTCCTTCATTTTATTTAGATTATCAAATTTATTGGCATAAAGTTGGGCAAAGCAACTCCTAATTATTGCTCTGATTTCCTCTTCGTTGGTGGAAAGTTCTCCCTTATCATTCTTGAGACTAACAATTTGATTTTCTTCTTTCCCTTTTCTAATTAAATTAACTAAAGGCTTATCTATTTTGTTGTTTTTTTCATAAAACCAACTCTTAGTTTTATTTATTAATTCAATAGTTTTCTTATTTTCAATTTTATTAATCTCTCCTTTTATTTTCAGAATTTCTGAAACCAGAAACCAGCTTTCTATATATTACATCATGTTGCCTCATTTTTCTAAAAATGACAAGAAAAAAATAAAATGTTATCTACCATGAAAGAGCTTATGCTTTTTTGGTCATATACAGAATGTATAATGATAAGTAATATAAAGCATACAAATGTATGCAAAATAATTTACACTGAGAATGATTGGGAAAGATCAGGAAATGTCTCATATAACAGGTGGCCCCTATGATATAGTCTGAAAAAAGAAAGGCATATATTGTGTTGATGTTCTGTCAAATCTGAATTTTCATGACTCCATTTGAGGTTTCCTTGGCAAAGATACTGGAGTGGTTTCCAATTTCCTTCTCCAGCTCATTTTTCAAATGAGGAAACTGAGGTAAAAGGGTGATGTGACTTGTCACAACCAGTAAATGTCTCAGGCCAGATTTGAACTTATCTTCCTGACTTTGGGGCCAGAACTCTGTCCACTACACTCCCTAGATCACTTTGATTATAGTAGCCATTTAATAATGTTTCTTGGAATAAAAGAATTGAATTGAATTATCACACTCAATGGGAAGGGATTACAGCAATAACAATCCAACTATCCAAAATATCTGGATCATTCCCCAGATGATAATTTGATAATTTTCTTTCCTGCTCTGTCTCTGTTTCTCTGTCTCTGTGTCTCTGTCTCTGTCTCTCTTCTTCTCTTTCTCTCTCTCTTCCTCTTTTTTTTCCTCTCTCTCTTCCTCTATGGTCAGACTCTCCTTACACATAGGTTAAAGATACCACAGATTAAAAATAGACACACCTGGAGACACATAAAGAGAGGTGCATATAAGGAGCATGTCGATGGAAGGCTCTCATAAAGCACATGTTTGATGAGTGCAGACATAGAAAAAGTACACGTGTGTCTTACATATAGGAAGTACACACAAAAGGTCTGTGTATGGCTAGATTACATATGGGACAGGACAAATTATGATTTTAATAATGCAGGGCAATTAATGTTTTATGATGAGGTCATTAAATGGTTCCTGCTGTGCCTTCTCCCTATAATGTACAATTTTTGATGAATATGTCCTTCCAGTGGCCCAGATTGCAACCTAGATTTTATCCTTGACTCTTACCATTTTTTTCAGCCTGTCTCTCCCCCTCTCCTATATCCATTCAGTTGCTAAGTTCTGTCTTTTCTATATTTGTATCATTAACTCTACATGCCATTCTGATGAAGACCTTCACCAATTCATTCCTTGACTATTGCAAAGGTCTGAAAATAAAACTTCCTGCCTCGTGGCTCTTATGACTGTAAGATATCTCCAACTAATCTTTCAGATTGATCTTTCTAAATACATTTCTGAAAATATTATTCTCCCCATTTCAATAAAGACTAGATGGCACAGAGTGCTGGACTGCAGCCCAAAAGGCTCCTCTTCCTGATTTCAAATTTGGTCTCAGACTGGTTATATAACCCTGAGCAAGGCACAGCCCTATTTGTCTCAGTTTCCTTATCAGAAAAAAAATGACTTGAAGAAGGAAATGGAAAACCCATCCAGTATCTTCACTGAGAACATTTAAAAAGGGGTCATGAAGACACTGGACATGACTGAAATGACTGAATGACAACTACAGTAACAATTCAATGAATTCTAGTGACTCCTGATTAACTCCAGGATCAAATACAAATTCTCTTTGGCATTCAAAGCCATTTGTCATTTTGTAAATTGTGTGTGTGTGTGTGTGTGTGTGTGTGTGTGTGTGTGTGCATATGTGTGTTTAAGACAGAGAGAGAGACAGAGAGAGAAACAAATGAAATGGATATAGGTGTATGTGACTAGCAGCAAACTAAACAACATTTATCCACTTACTTATTTGACAAAACAGTGCAGTACCATTTATAAAATATGATAATTAAAGTTAGGAGAGACGGGATTTCAAATTCTAGTACTGAATCAGTGATATGATATTGGGCAAGGCACTGGAATATCTCAAGTTACAGTAACTTTATTGTATGAAATGAAGAATACAATATATTTACTACTCACCTTGTGAGGAAAGCAATTTGAAGTGATATAAAAATGAGCAAGTATTATTATTATTTTCTGTTTTCTATTTTAGCATTTTATTTATTATAACCAAAAAGTTATACAAAAATGTGATAATGTATCCTATTCCTCCATTTCTGAGTAAATCTTTGCCATCTTACTGGAACTCCTCCTATCTATGGGGAATGCATGTTGAAGTTGAGACTAATAATTCTACTGAGACTATTAAAGAGGGTAGAGAAATAGATTTCAGATTTCTATAAGGAAAATCTTCCAACTAAAGATATTGAAGTAGAAGGGAGTGCCTCATGAGGAAGATCCTATGGCAAAAGTTGGATAACCATTTGCCAAGTGGCATTTCAACTGTGATTTCTGTTCAAGTACATTTGGACTAAATTCTCTTTGACTTTCCCTTTCAAATCTCATACTCTGGCATCCTATAAGAAAAGAATTTAGCCTGCCAGCATATTTGTTTTCCAAAACATATTGTACTTTCCAGAATAGTGGTTTTCATATTGACAAGATTTAAATTCTTCCCTCCCATTCTAAACTCCTTTAACACTTGGTTTGTTTCACTTTCCTGTCTTTACATGTGCTGATTTTGATTATAATTATTTTTAACTTCATATCACACGCACACACACATCCATTGGGAGCTAGGTGGCACACTGGATAAAATTCTTGGCCTAAAGTCAACAAGACTCATCTTCCTCATTTTAAATCTGGCCTCAGACATTTACTAGTTGTGTGACCCTGAACACATACATTTGTGACCCTTGAACACAACTCCATTTACCTCCATTTCTTAATTTGTAAAATAAGCTAGAGATAGAAATGAAAAAGCACTCTAGTATCCTTGCCAAGAAAACCCCAAATGGGGTCATGAAGAGTTGGACATGACTGAAAAATAAATGAAAAATCACTTTTTAATCCCCTTCCAGAACAACCCTGTTAAGCTTTACATTCCTTGAAACCAAACCAGTAGTTTATTTACCACTCAGTGCCAAACACAGCTAGGGATTAAACTCAAGAGCATCTTATGACCATTCCAACAAGATAACTCTGTAACCTTCTATATATAGGGATCTAATCATACCTATCATGGGATTTTTAAGCCAGAAGCTACCCATTGCAAATGATCACTGAAATCTACTTTTGCTGAACATTAGTGATAAATTTTCCCTACCCAACTTATTTCTCATTCATTCACAATCTATAAAGAATTATGTACAAATTGTAAAATTATGCAGTTGAGTATAAATAAGAGGAATAAGAAGCTTTTGAGTCAGGGAATTATCCTGGAAGAAAAGCAATAGTATTTGGAGAATTTCAAAGAATTCAGAGCTGCAAAGGAATCGAAAAGCCTCTTAGTTTGCCACAGCACATCATCGGACAGTTATTAGCAAGGATGATAAAGGTTATTATTTCTAGAAAGTATGGAAGAAAAGAATAGTTTTGTAGTGACTTACACAGAATGTATAATGTTTCTATAACAGTCAAGTAGATATTACATATGCTGAAAGTGTAGGTGTATTTGTCCACTAGAAGAAAAGGAAAAGAAGATTATCTAACATCTTGCTACTCCTCAGGTTTCATGAAGAATGAAGGTTATTGAAGTCTTTTTGCTTTTAAAACAAAGGATAAGATGGGAGAAAAGAATGTGACAGATCAAAAAGAAAGAAAACCAGCATATATGCTTAGAGTAACTCACTCCATTTATTTATTAGTATGAAATTTAAAGAAAGTATAAGATACTTGAAGAACTATGGATTGGTCAAAACATTCAGGAAAATAGTTTGAATGTATGCCTGAAAAATTCCCAAATTGTATAGCCTTTGAACAAGCAATATCACTATTAAGATGATAAACTAAAAATATCAAAAAAATGGGAAAAACAACAACACATACAAAAACATTTACAGCAATCTGTTTATAGTGGGAAAGAACTGGAAAATGAGGAGCTGTCTATTTATTGAAGAACAGCTGAACATTACGTGTAATGAACTTAATGGAATACTACTATAACATAGAGAAATACAATTTCAGAGAAACTTGAGAAGATTTGTATGAACTGATTTAGACTTAAGGGAACATATTTGGACTAATGTATACAGTAAAAACAGTGTAAAGAAAATACCTCAGAAAAAAAGGAGAATTCTGATCAATGAAAATAATAACTACAATTCCAGAGCATTGATGAAGCTTGCTATCCTTCTCCTAATAGAGAATTCATAGCATAAATTCAAGATGCAAAGTGAGACACATATTTTTGGATATATATGATCTGGGAATTTGTTTTGAATATATTTGTTAAAAAGCATTTTGTTTTTCTTTCTTTAAAAATTATTGAAGGAGATGAAAGAGGAAAAGCAAATACTTGCTAATTGAAAATTAAATACCTTTAAAAATGAAATGTATCTTTTTTATTTCTCTTTATAAGCTTCTCTGGGCTCACTAACCCATATCCTTTCTCTATCTTAAAAACAGGAGAGTTATATCTTTTGAAGAAGAAACAGAAGCTTGTCCTCCAAAGAATGGTGACATAGATCCACAGGAAGCAAGGACCAGAAAAAGAAAAGTAATACAAATTTGTGACTTTGAAATAAGGGAAACTGAACTGTGGATTTATCGAACTGTTATTAACAATAGAAAGACCTTCAATTTTCCTTGGATAACAATATGAGTACTGGACAAAGAATCTTCCAAACTTGTTAGACCTGACTATTATCAGCAACTTAGATTTTGCTTGTTTTTTTTTTCAGGGTGTAAAGACCTTTATTTTTAAAATTAATTTATTTATTTTTAATGTACATTGATTTATCAATCATGTTGGGGGAGAAAAAATATGAACAAAAGAGAAAAACCACGGGAGAGAGAGAAAAAAGAAGTAAACATAGCATGTATTGATTTACATTTAATCTTCACTTATCTTTTTTCTAGATGCAGATGACATTTTCTGTCCAAAGTCTATTGGGATTTCTTTGGATCACTGAATCACTGAGAAGAACTAATCTTTCATAGTTCATTATTGCGCATTCTAACTGTTATTGTGCACAATTTATTCTTGGTTCTGCTTGTTTTAGTCAACATGTTTGTGTAAATCCAGGCCTTTCTAAAAATCAAAACTTTTTCATCATTTTTAATTAATTAATTAATTAATTTTATTTGTATAACATATGTGTGGGTAATTCCTCAACAATAACCCTTACATAGCTTTCTGTTACAAATTTTTCCCCCAACTCCCCACCCCTCCCCTAGATGGCAGGATATCCACTACATGTTAATTATGTTAAAATACTTGACAAGTCGAATATATGTATACATATTTCCATACTTATCTTGCTGTGCAAGAAAAATTATATCTACAAGAAAAAAAAATCTGAGAAAGGAAACAATGCAAGCAAACATCAAGAGAGACTATGAAAATGTTATGTTGTGGTCCACATTTCATATCCCTCTCTCTGGGTGTATATGGCTTTCTTCAATGAACAAATGGAACTGGTTTGAAACATTTCAGTGTTGAAGAGAGCCATGTCCATCAGAATTGATCATCATATAGTATTGTTGTTGCTGTATCTAATGATCTCCTGTTTCTGCTCATTTCACTCAGCATCAGTTGATGCAAGTCTCTCCAGGCCTCTCTGAAATCATCCTGCTGGTCATTTCTTACAGTACAATAATATTCCATAACATTCATATGCCATAATTTATTCAGCCATTCACCAATTGAAGGGCATCTATTCAGTTTCCAGTTTCTAGCCACTACAAAAAGGGCTGCCACAAACATTCTTGCACATGTGGGTCCCTTTCCTTCCTTTATGACCTCTTTGGGATACAAGCCCAACAGAAATGCTGCTGGGTCAAAGGGTATGCACAGTTTGATAACTTTTTGAGCATAGCTCCAAATTGCTCTCCAGAAACTTGTTCATCATTTTTAAAGAACATTAAATACCATTACCTTCATATACCACAGCTTATTCAGCCATTCCCCAACTGATGGGAATTTATTCTTTTTCTCTTTCCATTTTTTTGTTTATGATATCATCCCTCATGTCCAAATCATATACACATTTTTATCATCCCTTATGTCCAAATCATGTACACATTTTGATTTTATTTTGGTACAGGGTGTGAGATGCAGGTCTGTGCCGAGTTTCTGATGTTATTTTCCAGTTTTCCCAGCAATTTTTTGTCAAATACTGAGTTCTTCTTCTAGAATCAACTTCTGCTTTTAACCTATTCTGTCCTAATCTTCCTTTTAATTTCCAATCTCCCAATTCTGTCTTTCAGTTATCTTGAACTATATATACAACAAAATTCTTAAACTATGTCCAAACTGAAACTTACTTTCTTTTCTCCTGTGTCCCTGCTCTCCATTAGCTTTCATGTTACTATTAAATGTAATACATTTTCCCAATCCCTTGGGTTGACATCCCAAAGGTTATCTTAAACACTTTACTATCTCTAATCACCTTCCATATCCAATCTGTTAGCAAGATGTATTAATTTTACCTTTTCAACCTTTCTTGAAGAAGACCCTTTCTATCCTCTTATGTGCCCTTATATTCTAATGCCTGAACTACTAAACAACCTGTTAGTGGATCTGCCTTCCTCAATTCTCTCCCAACTCAAATTCAACCTCCATTCAGCCAAGGTGATTTTCCCAAAGCACTGCTCAGATCATGTCATTCCCCATTTCACTCCCTTTCAGCTCCAAGATCAAATACAAAATCTTTTGGCATTCAAAAGTTTCATGAACTAGCTCTCTCCTACATTTGGAGTCTTACTCCCCCAGTGACACTTGTATTCCTGTTATTTTATGAAAAAGATAGTTCATTTCTTGGCTCAATGTATTTTCCAGGTCATGAATGTTCTCTCTCTTTTTGTTTCTTCATTGAAGTCAGAGTTCTTTAACTTCCAAATATCTTCTACCAAAAGTTGTTCATTTTCTCATCATTAATTTGGATAGGAAGAAAGAGCTTTTGAAGAGAGAGATTAATTGGGGAAGTATACAACTAATTAAGAAGCTGTTCTATAAAAACAAAAGTTTGATTTTGGAGATACAGGTTAAAATAAAGGGATGGTCACATTCTGATCTTGTTACCTGAGTGTAACTAATAAGATATGATAAAAATTATTTATTTCAAGACTTCCAAATATAATCAAAAGAACTTTAAAATAACAAGCAATCAGAAACGGGGTGGGGCAGATTTGTCTAGCCATTTCTCGCAAGCAAAATGATATATAGAGTAGCTATAATAAAAAAAAACCTGTGAATTACAGCTATTCTCATGAACACAATGATACAAAACAATCCCAAAGAACTAATTATGAAGTACACTATCCACCTTAGAGAAAGAAATTATTTTGAACTGAATACAAACAGAAGAATGCAATTTCTACTTTATTTTCTATACCTTTCTCCTTTTATTTGAATCTTCTTATACAAAATGACTGCTTAGTGTCTCGGGGAAAAGGGAAGAGGAGAAAAGAGGGGGAGATAGAATTTGGAACTCAACACTTTAAACAAAAATGTTTTTAAAGAAGTGATTCTAGAACTGATTATCATCAACAAAGAAAAACTGGGTGTTTTAATTGAAATTAAGGATACTTTGAAGACTAAGGGATTTGTCCACTTTTCAACTAATAATAGTGAAGAAGAGCTAAATTGAGATTCTTTTTTTGCAACTTTTTTATTAAAGCTTTTTATTTGTATAACATATATATGGGTAGTTCCCCAACATTGATCTTTATAAAGCTTTCCATTACAAATTTTACCCCCAGTCCTCTTCCCTCCCCTAGATGGCAGGAAGTCAACTACATGTTAATAATGTTGAAATGCTTGAGAAGTTATGCAAGAAAAATCCTATCTACAAGAAAAAAAAAAAGAATCAGAGAAAGGCAACACAATGCAAGCAAATGTCAACAGAGATCATGATAATGTTGCATTGTGGTCCATATTTCATTTCCCTCTCTCTGGGTGTTTATGGTTTTCTTCAGTGAACAATTGGAAGTGGTTTGAGACAATTCTTTGTTGCAGAGAGCCATGTACATCAGAATTGATCATCATGTAATACTGTTGTTGCTGTGTATGATAATCTCCTGGTTCTGCTCTTTTCACTCAGCATCAGTTCATGCAAGTCCCTCCAGGCCTCTCTGAAATCATCCTGCTGGTCATTTCTTACAGAGCAATAATATTCCATAACATTCATATACCATAATTTATTCAGCCACTTTCCAATTGATGGGCATCCCTTCAGTTTCCAGTTTCTAGCCACTACAAAAAGAGCTGCCACAAACATTCTTGCACAGGTGGGTCCCTTTCCCTCCTCTAAGATCTCTTTGGGATATAGGCCCAGTAGAAACACTGCTGGGTCAGAGGGTATGCACAGTTTGACAACTTTTTGAGCATAGCTCCAAATTGCTCTCCAGAATGGTTGGATCCGTTCACAGTTCCACCAACAATGTATTAGTGTCCCAGTTTTCCCACATCCCCTCCAACATTCATCGTTATCTTTTCCTGTCATTTTAGCCAATCTGACAAGTGTGTAGTGGTACCTCAGAGTGGTCTTAATTTGCATTTCTCTGATCAATAGTGATTTGGAGCAACTTTTCATATGACTAGAGATGGTTTTAATTTCATCATCTGAAAATTGTCTGTTCATATCCCTTGACCACTTATCTATTGAAGAGTGGCTTGAATTCTTATATATATGAGACAATTCTCTATATATTTTAGAAATGAGGCCTTTATCAGAACCATTAAATGTAAAGATGATTTCCCAATTTGATGCTTCCCTCCTAATCTTGTCTGCATTTGTTTTGTTTGTACAGAAACTTTTTAACTTAATATAATCAAAATTATCCATCTGGTGTTCAATTAGGAGTTCCAGGTCTTCTTTGGACATAAATTTATTCCATCTCCACAGGTCTGAGAGATAAACTATATTACGTTCCTCTAACTTGCTTACAAAGTCCCTCTTTATATCTAGATCATGAACCCATTTAGATCTTATCTTGGTATGTGGTGTTAGGTATGGGTCAAGCCCTAATTTCTTCCACACTAGTTTCCAATTTTCCCAGCAGTTTTTGCCGAATAGTGAGTATTTATCCCAAAAGCTGGGGTCTTTG
>JAJPUD010014942.1:0-22767 GCA_023553655.1 Myrmecobius fasciatus
TTTTGTACAAACAAAATCAATGCAGACAAGATTAGGAGGGAAGCAATAAATTGGGAAATCATCTTTACATTTAAGGGTTCTGATAAAGGTCTCATCTCTAAAATATATAGAGAATTGTCTCATATTTATAAAAATTCAAGCCAGTCTCCAATCAATAAATGGTCAAAGGATATGAACAGACAATTTTCAGAGGATGAAATTAAAACTATTTATAGTCATATGAAAAGGTGCTCCAAATCACTATTGATCAGAGAAATGCAAATCAAGACAACCCTGAGATACCACTTCACACCTGTCAGATTGGCTAAAATGACAGGAAAAGTTAGTGATGAATGTTGGAGGGGATGTGGGAGGGCTGGGACACTGATGCATTGTTGGTGGAGCTGTGAACGGATACAGCCATTCTGGAGAACAATTTGGAGCTATGCTCAAAAAGTTATAAAACTGTGCATACCCTTTGACCCAGCAGCATTTCTATTGGGCTCATATCCCAAAGAAATCATCAAGGAAGGAAAAGGCCCCACATGTGCAAGAATATTTGTGGCAGCCCTTTTTGTGGTGGCTAGAAACTGGAAATTGAATAGATGCCCTTCAATTGGAGAATGGCTGAATAAATTATGGTATATGAATGTTATGGAATATTATTGTTCTGTAAGAAATGACCAGCAAGATGATTTCAGAGAGGCCTGGAGAGAGTTACATGAACTAATGCTGAGTGAAATGAGCAGAACCAGGAGATCATTATCCACGGCAACAACAGTACCATATGACGATCAATTCTGATGGACATGGCTCTCTTCAACAATGAAATGTTTCAAACCACCTCCTATTGTTCACTGAAGAAAGCCATATACACCCAGAGAGAAGGATGCGAAATGTGGACCACAACATAACATTCTCATACTCCTTGATTGATGTTGCTTACATTGTGTTTCCTTTATCTGATATATCGTTTGTGTAGACAAGATTTTTCTTGCACAACAATGACAAGTTTGGGAATATGTATACATATATTCAATTTGCCCATATTTTAACATAATTAACATGTAGTGGATATCCTGCCATCTAGGGGAGGGGTGTGGAGTTGGGGGAAAAATTTGTAACGGAAAGCTATGTAAGGGTTATTGTTGAAGAATTACCCACACATATGTTATGCAAATAAAATAAAAAAATAAAATTTAAAAAAAAATATAAAAAAATACCTGTTAGGCTCAGTAACACCATCTCTAGCTATGCTCTTGATGGATCTATTGGGCTCATTCAAAAAAAAAATACATTTGACAAATGGAAAAAAAAAAAAAAAACGACTCCCTAAAAAACAGAATTTGTGAAATGGGAAAAAAAATCTATAGATCAAAACAGCTCATTTAAAAATTCAATTGGACAAATACAACAAGAACTAAAAAAAGTAAATGAAGAAAACAAATGGAAATGAATAACTCAATGAGACATGAAGAAGTAGTTAAGCAAAAAAAAAATTAAAGTAAAATAACTACTTCTGGAAATAAATGACCTGGAAAATAGATCTAGGAGAGACAATCTAAAGATTATTGGATTTCCAGAAAACCATGATGAAAAAAAGAGCCTAGACACTATTTTCCAGGAAATTATCAGAAAACTGATGTCAAAGAATCAAAAGGTAAAATAGCCATTGAAAGAATTCACCATACACCTAGTGAAAGAGATCCCAAAATTAAAAGTCTAAGGAAAATTGTGGCTAAATTTCAGAACTATTGGACCAAGAAAAAAATATTACAAGCAGTCAGAAAAAACAAAAACAAAAATAATTCAAATACTATGGAGCCACACTAAGGATTAATCAGGACCTAGTATCTTCTACCTTAAAGAATCAAAGGGCCTGCAATCTGATATTTCAAAAGACAAAGGAACTTGGAATGCAGCCAAGAATAAATTATTTTGCTAAACTGAGCATTTTCTTTCAGGGAAGAAGATGGACATTCAATGAAAGAGGTGAATTCCATTCATTTCTGATGGAAAGACCAGAGCTAAACAAAAAAAAAAATGACCTCCAAATGTAGAACTCAAGAAAATCATAAAAAGGTAAAAAGAAAAGAACTCTTGAGAATTGTATTTCTGTTATGGGTATACATGGAGAGTCCATGTATAATTTGATTTTACTGTTATAATATAAAAAACAAACTAGAGGTGGAAAGGGGATTGTACAGAAAAAGAGAAAACTGGTGGTAAAATGAGAGAAATTACATCTCAGGAAGAGGCAAAGAAAATCTACTATAATTGAGGGAAAGAACAGAGAGGGATGAACACTGTGTGGATCTTACTCTCATCGGATTTGACTCAAAGAAAAAATCTTAGACATAGTTGGTTTCACCAAGAAACTTCTCTCACCTTATATAAAAGGGAGAGGGGAAAGGGGAAAAGTGAAGGGATAGGCTAAATATAAGGGGAAACAGAAATAGTAGGGGAAAGGTATAAGAAAGAGGGAGGGACTCTAAAAGGGGAGGGCTCCTGGAGGCAAGGGGTGCTCTTAAGTAAAATACTGGGGAGGAGGGAAAGGGGAAAAAGAAAGAGAAAAGTATACTTTGGGATTAATAAAATGGCAGGAAATATAGAATTAGTAATTTTAACCATAAATGTGAATGGGATGAACTATCCCATAAAGTGGAAGCAGATAGCAGACTGGATTAAAAGCCAGAATCCTACAATATTTTATTTACAAGAAACACATTTAAACAAAAGAAACATTTAAAGAAACACAAGAAATACATACAAAGTAAAGGTAAATGGCTGGAGCAGAATCTATTATGCTACAGGTGAAGTAAAAAAATCAGGAATAGCCCTCCTTATCTTAGATCAACCAAAAGCAAAAATTGATCTTGTTAAAAGAGATAAGAAAGAAAACTCTATCTTGCTAAAGGGTATCATAGATAATGAAGCAATATCAATACTAAACATATATGCACCAAGTAGTATAACAAAGAAATTCCTAAAGGAGAAGAGAGCTGCAAAAAGAAAGAGACAGCAAAACTATAATAGTGGGAGATATCAACCTCGCTGTATCGGAACTAGATAAATCAAACCACAAAATAAATAAGAAAGAGGCTAAGGAGATAAATAGAATATGAGAAGAGCTAGGTATGATAGATCTTTGGAGAATATTGAATGGAGATAGAAAGGAGTATACTTTCTTCTTGGCAGTTCATGGAACCTATACAAAAAATCGATCAGACATTAAGACATAAACACCTCAAAATCAAAAGCAGAAAGTCAGGAATAGTAAATGCATTTTTTTCAGATCAGAACGCAGCAATAAAAATTACATTCAATAAAAGGTCAAGGGAAAATAGAACAAAAAATAATTAGAAACTAAATAATCTCATCCTAAAGAATAAATGGGTGGAGCAGCAAATCATAGACATAACTAATAATTTCATTCAAGAGAATGACAATAATGAGACCACATACCCAAATTTGTGGGATGTAGCCAAAGCGATTACAAGAGGAAATTTTCTATCTCTAGATGCTTACTTGCATAAAATAGAAAAAGAGAAGATCAATGAATTGGGCCTGCAACTAAAAAAGAAAGAAAAAGAACAAATTAAAAATGCCCAATCAAATACCAAACTGGAAATTCTAAAAAATAAAAGGAGAGATTAATAAAATTGTAAGTAAAAAAAAACTATTGAATTAATAAATAAAACTAAGAGTAGGTTTTATGCAAAAAACAAAAAAAGAGAGGAAAATCAAATTGTTAGTCTAAAAAATGAAAAGGGAGAACTTTCCACCAACAAAAAGTATAGCAATAATCAGGAGTTACTTTGCCCAATTTTATTTATGCCAATAAATTTGATAACCTAAGTAAAATAAAAAAATACCTACAAAATGTAGATTACCCAAGTTAGCAGAACAGGGAATAAATTATGTAAGAGTCCCATTTTAGAAAAAGAAGTAGAACAAGCTATTAATCAATTCCCCAAGAAAAAATACACAGGAACAGATAGATTTAAATATGAATTCTAACATACATTTAAAGAACAATTAAATCCAACACTACATGAACTATTGGAAAAGATAGGGAATGAAGGACTCTTGCCAAATTCATTTTGTGATGCAAACATGGTACAGAAATTTAAACCAGGTAGGATGAAAACAGAGAAAGAACATCATAGACCTATTTCCCTAATGAATATTGAAGCAAAAATCTTAAATAAAATATTAGCAAAGAGATTACAGAAAGTTGTCTCTAGGATAATACACCATGAACAAGTAGGATTTATACAAGGAATGCAGGGCTGGTTCAATATTAGGAAAACTATTAGTATAATTGACTGTATCAATAATCAAATTAACAAAAACAATATGATTATCCCAATAGATGCAGAAAAATCATTTGATAATATTCAATGTCAATTCCAATGAAAACATTAGAGAGTATAAGAATAAACTGACTTTTCCTTAAAATAATTAGTAGCATCTAGAAACTGGAAACTGAGTTGATGCCCATCAATTGGAGAGTGGCTGAATAAATTATGATATATGAATGTTATGGAATATTATTGCTCTGTAAGAAATGACCAACAGGACGATTTCAGAGAGGCCTGGAGAGACTTGCATGAACTGATGCTGAGTGAGATGAGCAGAACCAGGAGATCGTTGTACACGGCAACAACAGTACTATATGAGGATCAGTTCTAATGGACATGACTCTCTTCAACAATGAAATGCTTCAAACCAATTACAATTGTTCAGTGAAGAAGGCCATATACACCCAAAGAGAGGGATGTGAAATGTGGACCACAACATAACATTTTCATGTTCTCTATTGATGTTTGCTTGCATTGTATTTCCTTTATCGGATTATTCTTTCTTGTAGATACAATTTCTCCTGAACAAAAAAGTGATGTGTGGCAATAACTATACATATATTCGATTTAAGTATTCTAACATAATTATCATGTAGTGAATATCCTGCTATTTAGGGGAGGGGTGGGGAGTAGGGGGGAAAATTTGTAACGGAAAGCTTTGTAAAGGTTAATGTTTAGGAATTACCCATACATATGTTTTGCAAATAAAAAGTATTAATAAAAAAATAATTAGTTGCATCTATTTAAAACCATCAGCAAGAATCATATGAAATGGGGATAAATTGGAACCATTCCCTATAAGATCAGAGGTGAAACAAGGTTGTTCACTATCACCATTACTATCCAATAATGTGTTAGAAATGCTAGCTTTAGCTATTTTTTTCTACTTTTTTTTAAAGTAGAAAAAGAGATTAAAGGAATTAGAGTAGGTCATAAGAAAATCAAATTATCACTCTTTGCAGATGATATGATTGTCTACTTAGAAAACCCTAGAAAATCAACTAAAAACTATTAGAAATAATCCACAACTTTAGCCAAGCTGCAGGATAAATCTACATAAATCATCAGCATTTTTATAATCACCAACAAAATCCAAAAGCAGGAGATACAAAGAGAAATTCCATTTAAAATAACTATTGATAGTATAAAATATTTGGAAATCTATCTGCCAAGGGAAAGTCAGAAACTATATGAGCAAAACTATAAAACATTTTCCACACAAATAAAATCAGATCTAAACAATTGTAAAAATATCAAGTGCTCTTGGATAGGTCGAGCGAATATAATAAAGGTGACAATTCTTCCTAAACTAATCTATTTATTTGGTGCTATATCAATCAAAATCCCAAGAAACTATTTTACTGATCTAGAAAAAATAACAACAAAATGCATCTGGAAGAAAAAAGGTCAAAAATTTCAAGGGAATTAATAGGGAAAAAAAAGCAAATGAAGGTGGCCTTAGCTATATAATAATATATTAAGCTGGGAAAACATTTTTGCATTCAAAGGTTCTGATAAAGACCTCATTTCTGAAATACGTAGAGAACTGACTCAAATTTATAAGAAATCAAGCCATTCTTCAATTGATAAATGTTCAAAGGATATGAATAGACAATTTTCAGATGAAGAAATTTAAACTACTTCTAATCATATGCAAAGGTGCTCCAAATCACTATTGATCAGAGAAATACAAATTAAGACTACTCTGAGATACACATGCCTGTCAGATTGGCTAAGATGACAGGAAAAGATAATGATGAATGTTTCAGGGCATATGGGAAAACTGGGACACTGATACATTGTTGTTGGAACTGTGAATGGATCCAACCAAGCTCAAAATGTTATTAAACTGTGCATAGCCTTCGACCCACCAGTGTTTCTACTGGGCTTGTATCTGAAAGAGATTATAGAGGAGGGAAAATGACCCACATGTGCAAAAATGTATGTGGCAACCCTTTTGTAGTGGCAAGAAAATGTAAACTGAATGAATGCCCATCAATTGTAGAATGACTGAATAAATTATGGTATCTAAATGTTATAAAATGTTATTGTTCTGTAAGAAACAACCAACGGGATAATTTTGCAAGGGTCTGGAGAGGCTTACATGAACTGATGCTAAGTGAAATAAACAGAACCAGAAGATAATTAAGCATGGCAACAACAATATGGTAAAATGATCAATTCTGATGGACATGGCTTTCTTCAACAATGAGGTGATTCAAGCCTGTTTCAATTGTTTAGTGATGAAGAAAGCCATCTACACCCAGAGAGAGGACTGTGGGAACTGAGTGTGGACCACAACATAGAATTTTTGCACTTTATGTTGTTCTTTCATTTTGTTTTCTTACTCAGGATTTTTTTTCCTTCATTCTTGATCCAATTTTTCTTGTGCAGTAAGATAACTATAAATATGTATATGCTTGTTGGATTTATCATATATTTTTACATATTTAACATGCCATCTAGGGGAGGAAGTGGAGGGAAAGAGGGGAAAATTTGGAATAGGAAGTTTTACAAGGGTCAGTGTTGAAAAATTAACCATGCAAAATCATCTTTACATTTAAGGGTTCTGATAAAGGTCTCATCTCTAAAATATATAGAGAATTGTCTCATATTTATAAAAATTCAAGTCATTCTCCAATCGATAAATGGTCAAAGGATATGAACAGACAATTTTCAGAGGATGAAATTAAAACTATTTGTAGTCATATGAAAAGGTGCTCCAAATCCCTATTGATCAGAAAAATGCAAATTAAGACAACTCTGAGGTACCACTACACACCTTTCAGACTGGCAAAAATGACAGGTTAAGATAATGATGAATGTTGGAGGAGATGTGGGAAGGCTGGGACACTGATGCATTGTTGGTGGAACTGTGAAGGGATCTAGCCATTCTGGAGAGCAATTTGGAACTATGCTCAAAATTATCAAACTGTGCATACCCTTTGACTCAGCTGAATTTCTATTGGGCTTATATCCCAAAGAAATCATAAAGGAAGGAAAGGGCCTCACATATGCAAGAACGTTTGTGGCAGCCCTTTTTGTAGTGGCTAGAAACTGGAAACTGAATGGATGCCCATCAATTGGAGAATGGCTGAATAAATTATGGTATATGAATATTATGGAATATTATTGTTCTGTAAGAAACAACCAGCAGGATTATTTCAGAGAGACCTGGAGAGACTTGCATGAATTGATGCTGAGTGAACCGAGCAGAACCAGGAGATCATTATACATGGCAACAACAATATTATATGATGATCAATTCTGATGGACATGGCTCTTCAACAATGAAATGTTTCAAAGCACTTCCAATTGTTCAGTGAAGAAAGTCATATACTCCCAGAGAGAGGGATGTGAAATGTGGACCACAACATAACATTTTCATGTTCTCAATTGATGTTTGCTTGCATTGTGTTTCCTTTATCTGATTTTTCTTTCTTGGAGATATGATTTTTCTTGCACAACAATAATATGTATACATATATTCGATTTGTCAAGTATTGTAACATAATTAACATGTAGTGGATATCCTTCCATCTAGGGGAGGGGTGGGGAGTAGGGGGGAAAATTTGTAACAGAAAGCTTTGTAAGGGTTAATGTTGAAGAATTACCCATACATATGTTTTGCAAATAAAAAAATAAAAAAAAAGAAAAATTACCAATGCATATGTTTTATATTTAAAAGCTTTAATAAAAATTAAAAAAGAAAAAGAAAGATCAGAATAAGCTGAAGTCCACGTTTCAGAAACTGAGGTTCATGCTGGGTTTGCTAGTAGATGAACCTAATCTTTCTGGGTAGCCCTAAGGAACAATTCCATTTAGAAGTGAACATGAGACTAGTGATCTGTGACATTTGCTTTAAAATTTTAGTTTATTCTCCATAGAGACCAAGGAGACAGAAGAGAGAGTATAACTGGCTCACAGTGAATTTTCTTGCTATACTTCTTTCATTAAAGATTCCTTTCTAATTTATGTTAATGGGGATATTATTTGTGGTATCAATCAATTAGTAGAATACTAAACATAAATGGCAATTTATACTGGAGAGAACCCATTGGAAAGGGGCTTTGAGCAAATTACATAAGATCTACATCTCCAAACTTCTATGGCTCTCCAAAGCCCCAGGAAATAAGATTTAGATATCTCCTAGGATCCAAACTAGTGGTACATTTCTGAATGGAGATAATAAATGAAGAATCTTGTTATACATGTATGTCACTTGGAGCAAATTATTCTCCACATAGTTTATTTTATTAAAGGTCTTTGGCAAGGAATAATTTATTTATTAGACCTTTGAAAAAGGGAGGAAATTATGGCCAAAGAAGAAGTAGAAAACATTATGAAATGTAAAATGGACAACTTTGATTACATTAAGAAAAAAACAGTCAAGATTAGAAGGAAAGCAGAAAGCTGGGAAAAATTTATATCCAGTGTTCCTGATAAAATACTTATTTCTAAAATATATAAAGAATTGAGTCAACTTTGTAAGAGTACAAACCATTCTCCAGTTGATAAGTGGTGAAAGGATATGAACAGACAATTTTCAGATGAGATTAAAGCCATCTATAGTCATATGAAAAATATGCTAAATAATTATTTATTAGAAAAATACATACCACCGCACACCTCTCATATTGGCTAGAATGACGGGAAAAGTTAATAATAAATGTTGGAGGGGATATGGGAAAACTGGGACACTAATTCTCTATGGGGTTGTGAAATGATCCAAGCATTCTGGAGAGTAAATTAGAAATTTGCCCAAAGGGCTGTAAAACTGTGGTTACTCTTTGATTCAGCGATGCCATGACTGAATCTGTATTTCAAATAAATCATAAAAGAGGGAAAAGGACCCACATGCACAGCCCACATAGACATGAATTAATTAGAGAATGGCTGAATAAAAATGGTATGTGAAAGTAATGGGATATTATTGTTGTATAAAAATGATGTACAAGTTGATTTTAGAAAGGCCTGGAAATAAAAATATTTGCATGATATTTTTATTACATGGATGCTGAATGAAACAAGAACTAGAAAACCATTAAATACAGTAAAGCAAGATTGTGCAATGATTAATCTTGACAGACTTGGTTTTTCTCAGAAGTTAAGTGATCCAAAACAATCCTAAAATATTTTGCATGAAAAATATCATCCATATCCAGAGAAAGAGCTATGGGAAATGAATGCACATCAACAAATGCTATCTTCACACATCCCCAAATTTTTTTTCTGTTTTTTTATGTGTAACTATTATATAGTGCTTTAACAAATTACTTTTGAAATATTATATTATCTTCTCATCATAACATCCCCAAAATATAAGTACTATTATAATTCTCATTTTACAGATGAGCAAAATGAGACAAAAAGGTCTTAAATGATCTGTCCAGTATTACATAGCTAGAAAGTATCTGAAATGGTATTTGAACTTAGTTCTTATTGGCTCAGGATACAGCCCTCAATCCATCGTGCTACCTTGTTTCTATAAGGTTAATTAACATTCTTTTATTTATGTAGGGGATCTTATATATGATCCATACCTAAAATCTAGTTTAGAGATTTCTGCCTAGACTTTGTTCTTGTAGAATAAGAAAAGTTTAACTTCCCTATTTGGGCAAAAGTGTTTTCTTTTAATTATTAAACATGATTTATGTGAGTATAGAGCTAGAGCCAAAAGGGCAACATCATGAGAGTTTGCCTGATGTCTGAGAATTTGATTCTTTTTTTTTTTAGGAGCAACACAAATGTTTAGGGCTCATCTGACATATTTTAGAGAGCCCTTCTATATTATCTTGGGGTAAGTTTGAACCTCATTTTGAATATTTTCTTGCTTTTAGAGAAATCCATTCAAGCAAATAGTGGTTTTCTGGATAATTATTGGGGCCCTGGTGATATTTTATTTTGACTGTCATATATTAAAAAAAAAACACAATGGGTCTGTAGATTATATAAGCAAAATTTTTCTGAATCTCTATCCTTCAAAGTAGCAGTCAATCCTTTTTTCCTCACATTTCACCTTTTTAGAATGCATAACTATTAAGATATTTTAAATGAATTTGAATAATTAAAACTAATTCATCAGTGACATGGAAAAAAGATATGTAATTTTTAGGAAGATATTTAAGGCATTACTCTTTACACTCCTCAGTGGAGTCTATTAAATATAAAATATTATTTAATATTTTATTATGTTTGAAATATGAGTTTTTAATCAAAGGAAAATTCTAAAAGGAAAATAGTTCTCAGTTTTTTGAGCAATCAAGTACAGTAGTATCTTCAATACAGATTCCAATATATTACTTTCTGCTTCAGCTTTCAAATAGTCATAATAATTTTATTACTTAAGAATGCACTTCAAATATCATTGAAAAAAGAAAATGTCCTGGTAAAAAAGAAAAAAAATACAATAAATGTCATGAGATTTTTCAGATTTTTTTAAAAAAAGTGAAATGTAATTCTAAAGCTGAAAAGTTAACAGACAAATGGAGTTTTTTTTTTATGCTTCATGCCAACTGCAATATTTCATTCCTTCTGGAAAAGAAGTAAAATAGGTTTTTCAGTAAGAAATTAGTTGCGGATAATTACAAAGATGATCACAGAGAAAACAACAGTCATTCTCCATACCAATTTGTACACTAAAAATGTAGCTTTCAAAAATCAGGAACAGAGATACCAAATAAGATGGGTCATATATTAATATATGGCAATAAGTGAATAGGGCTTTTAGCTGACATTTTATCATTCAAGTGTTTGATGAAAAAACCTTTGTGAAAGTGTTTACCCATTCAAAATTATATGTTAAAATCGCTTTTATGTTATACCAAGAATTCCTTGAGGTTTAAGGTAGAGTTTAAAGTGTTTGAAAATTTGATGACAATGATTTGACAATATTTGTATAAAAGACATTTTGTGGAACTCCTACACCTCTTTCCCTAAATAATTTACGTAGTATTAAAATTAATTGTTGTTTAAATGTTTAACAACAATCACTTGGGAATGTTTGACAACATTTGGGAATTCACCTGGTACTAGGGATTTTTCCTTAGAGAGGTTGTTGATGTTCAATTTATTTATTTATTTATTTATTAATGTTAAAAGCTTTTTATTTACAAAACATATGAGTGACTTTTCTACATTTACCTTTGCAAAAACTTTTTTTCCCAAGCTTTTCCCCTCCTTCCCCCCACTCCCACCCCTAGATGACAGGTAATCTAATACATGCTAAATATGATAAATTATATGACAAATCCAATACATGTATACATATCTATACAGTTATCTTACTGCACAAGAAACATCAGATCTAGAAAGAGAAGAAAAAAAACAACCTAAGAAGGAAAACAAAATGCATGGAAATATTCACAGAAAGCATTAAAATGCTGTGTTGTGGTCCGTACTCAGTTCCCACAGGCCTCTCTCTCGATGTATATGACTATCTTCATCGCTGAACAATAGAACTGGTTTGAATCACATCATTGTTGAAGAGAACCATGTCCATCAGAATTGATCATCATATAGTCTTGTTGCTGTGTATAATGTTCTCCTGGTTCTGCTGATTTCACTCAGCATCAGTTCATGCAAGTCTCTCCAGGCTCCTCTGAAATCATCCTGCCGTTCGTTTCTTACAGAACAATAATATTCCATAACATTCATATACCATAATTTACTCAGCCATTCTCCAATTGATGGGCATCCTTTCAATTTCCAGTTTCTTGCCACTACAAAAAGGGCTGCCACAAACATTTTTGCACATGTGGGTCCCTTTCCCTCCTTTAAAATCTCTTTGGGATATAGGCCCAGTAGAAACACTGCTGGGTCAAATAGTATGCACAGTTTGATAACTTTTTGAGCATAGTTCCAAATTACTCTCCAGAATGGTTGGATCTGTTCACAGTTCCACCAACAATGTATCAGTGTCCCCATTTTCCCACATCCCCTTCAACAGTTATCATTATCATTTCCTGTCATTTTAGCCAATCTGACAGGTGTGTAGTGGTATCTCCGAGTTGTCTTAATTTGCATTTCTCTGATCAATAGTGATTTGGAGCACCTTTTCATGTGATGAGAAATCGTTTCAATTTCTTCATCTGAAAATTGTCTGTTCATATCTTTTGACCATTTATCCATTGGAGAATGGCTTGAATTCTTATATATTTGAGTCAATTCTCTATATATTTTAGAAATGAGGCCTTTATCAGAACCTTTGGATGTAAAAATATTTTCCCAGTTTACTGCTACCCTTCTAATCTTGTCTGCATTCATTTTGTTTGTACAAAAACTTTTTAACTTGATATAGTTGAACTTATCTAGTTTGTGATTAATGATGACCTCTAGTTCTTCTTTGGTCATAAATTCCTTCCCCCTCCACAGGTCTGAGAGGTAAACCATCCTACATTGTTCTAATTTGTTTATAATGTCATTCTTTATGCCTAGATCATGAATCCATTCTGACCTTATCTTGGTATATGGTGTGTATATATAAATGAATAAAAAACCAAAAAGAGCTCTCACCATAGACAACTTTTATGGAGACAGGGAAGAACAGACCTCAAATCCTGAGGTCCCTAAAGGTAAAGCAACTCCAGAAAAAACCCCAAAGAGAGACATAAACTGGTCTCCATGTCACAAAGCTTTCTTTGAAGATTGCATAAAAAATCTTAAAAGAGAGTTAGAAGAAACATGGGGAAATGAAATGAGATCACTGCAAAATAAAATAGAAAAAATGGAAAAAGAATGCAATGAACAAAAAATGTAATTGGTTAATTGCAAAAGGAACTAAAAACTATAACTGAAGAAAATGAGACATTAAAAATTAGAATCGAACAATTGGAAATGAATGACTCATCAAGACTTCAAGAATCAATTTATTTTTTAAGATGTGGATAATTAAGTATTGCCAATCATCAGTAGTAAGTAACCTTTGGTGTTACTATTTCTGATAAAATTCCTCTGACATGTCTAGCACTATGAGCTTATACTAACATTAAAGTCACCTGTATTTATAAGCTTTTGGCATATTATGAAGACCTAGGTCTTCATAAAATTTTTCTCTGACCCTATCAGGATTCATCATGGTGAGAGCACAGGTTCTAAAGATAGTGGCACAGTGTTTTCTTAAAAATGGAAATAACATTTTCATGAATCTGTCATTCAAGCCTTTTGGTAGACCTACAAATTTATTGACAAGATTAATTTGGATTGTAAAATCTATAACAGCTTCACAATATTCCAGAAAAAATTGTGTATCCAACTCTGACCATTAATTTGGCTTTCATTTGCCAGCCTTATTTTACTCAAGGATACTGTTTGGATGCAATACTTGTTGAATTCTCTCAAAACAAGAGCTGTTTATCTTTCAAGTCTATTGTTTGTCTATAAGTGTGTGCACATTAGATATACTGATGATGAATACAATCATCTTTGGGGAAGTTTTTGTACACTTTTTATGCCTGCATGAATTTCAAGAGTGGGATCATTGTTGTGATAATCAGGCCAGAATTGAGTAAGCAAATAATTTCTAGGGTACCTTTTCTAGCCCTATTCTTATAACTAAGAGATGATCAATGTAGTCCTTAAGAGTGTGCTCAAATACTTAGGGGACTGATGAAATCCATTTCTGCTTCCAGTGAGAATTATATCTTGGACTGTCTGCAAGCAGGAGTGTGGTTATAGTTCTTAATGAATCCACACCTGCTGTTTCATCACTTGCCTGTCACCATAGAATTTTGAGGTATGTAAAATAGCAAAATGGTATGTGTGATATCTTTTGATTCGTGCATTAATTGGATTTAAGTGAGGTAGAGTTGCAAAAAGTCATAAAATTACTAAAAATCCATATATGATTAATATGTGTACATTGTTGTTCTTTTAGGGATTTTATTTCTCCTTACTATATTTTCTGATGCAAAATGTTTTATTGCTAACTTGTCTTATTGATCAATACGTGTTTAAAGACGCTATTTCCAAGTGCTAAAGATGCACAAATCAATAAGAAGTTTCACATGATTTATTTGTATAGCAATGGCTGAACAGGCTCATAAAATAAAATTCATCTCTCTGAACTTCAAAGTTCACAAATGAAAACTTTTTAAAGCAAGAGACATAAACATGAATAGGATTTAAACTTTGTTTTTTAAAGGAATTATTAATCTTTTATTTGATGAAACAATAAAGAAATAATGCCAAGTCCTTCCATATTTAATTAAAAGAACCAGAGTAAGAGTAGTTGATTGAAGAAACATTTGATCATCTGAATCTTTTCTAATCAACAGTTGAAATTTTAGGATAAGAAGGATAGGTGATGGAGGCAATGTAATATGATGTTTGCTTTCTCAGATTTTGAGATTTTACTTTAGTAAATTATGTGTATTCTTTTTGAAATCTTAGAAGAATGTATCACATAGGTTTCCTTGACCATTGGCAAGCTGTACCTCTAAAAACCTGTCTTCTATGTAATTTGGAGTAAGGAGAGTACCCCAAAATGGTACTAATTATTTTGTACCCAACATGGTCAGATGAAAAGTTTCAAATTATTATTTGCTTTCATCTGTATGTAATTGAATTGTTATTTTATGAATGTTATAATCAGTGACTCTGGTGGTTCCCACTAGAGGAAGTGGTCATATAAGCCAGCTATGATGAATTGGGATGAACAAATATTTTCATATTGTTCAATGCTGCCAAAATAGAAAGTATTTGATTATTGATAGTTTTTCATTTTAGTTTATATGAATATCATTCATATTTTGATCACTTCTTCCTTATAACAACATGTTCTTTATTACATAATAAAATAAAGTTTGTCTTTTTATATCTCTATTATCAACATTTCTATTAGTTTTTTTTTATTAAAACTTTTTATTTGCAAAACATATGTATGGGTAATTCTTCAACATTAACCCTTACAAAGCTTTCTGTTACAAATTTTCCCCCCTACTCCCCACCCCTCCACTAGATGGCAGGATATCCACTACATGTTAATTACGTTAAAATACTTGACAAATCAAATATATGTATACATATTTCCACACATTATTTTTGTGCAAGAGAAATCGTATCTACAAGAAAGAAAAATCAGAGTAAGGAAACACAATGCAAGCAGACATCAATAGAGAGCATGAAAATGTTATGTTGTGGTCCACATTTCACATCCCTCTCTCTGGGTGTATATTGCTTTTTTCACTGAACAATTGGAAGTGGTTTGAAACATGTAATTGTTGAAGAGAGCCATTCCATCAGAATTGATCATCATATAGTATTGTTGTTGCCGTGTATAATGATCTCCTGGTTCTGCTCGTTTCACTCAGCATCAGTTCATGAAAGTCTCTCCAGGCCTCTCTGAAATCATCTTGCTGGTCATTTCTTACAGAACAATAATATTCCATAACATTCATATACCATAATTTATTCAGCCATTCTTCAATTGAAGGGCATCTATTCAATTTCCAGTTTCTAGCCACTACAAAAAGGGCTGCCACAAACATTCTTGCACATGTGGGGCCCTTTCCTTCCTTTATGATTTCTTTGGGATATAAGCCATCTAGGGGAGGGGTGGGGAGTGGGGGGAAAATTGTAACAGAAAGATATGTAAGGATTAATGTTGAAGAATTACCCATACATAAGTTTTGCAAATAAAATAAAATTAGAAAAAAAAGATATAGTCAACCAATGAACTGTACTTATACCTTAAATGATTGTTGTTTGTACATTATTGAAGAGAATCATAATATCAGGAAAGTGATACCATGGCATGCAAATGAATTGGATTTAAGGCAAGAAAGGCTGGCACTTGCAAGCCTCACTTTTTGATTTAGAATCATGAGTCCAGTTACAAGATATAAATCAGTATGACTGAAGATGGTCCTCACCTTAGGTAGTACTCAAATAGTGATACTTTGGGCCCTTTGGCTTTAAGTTACTCTCCTTTGAGATTCCTGAGAAGGCCCTAAAGGTCCATACAGTAAATTCAATGATTGATGGAGGCTGAAATCCAATTAGGCATTCTGTTAATCATTCAAAAGGCAATGGAACCTGACCCACAATCCCTAATCCTAAAATAAGACTGGAGAGATGAATACATGGTATAATAGATTGATTACTTTAGAGATTTATTATAAAGTACTCCCAGATATAGGTAAGGATGGGAAAGCAATCCCCCAAGAATTGCAAGCAGTGATTTAAAGAAATAAATGGACTTTGTGCAAGGACTAAAGAATAATATAAAGAAATGAAGTAAAAGTTAAAAGTGAAATAAAATTGTGGGGAAAAGAATTAATAAAAGCTTGGAACAAAAAGTGGTAAATGTTACACAAGGAATGGATTTATTTTAAAGAAAAATAGATCAAAAGAGAACTGGTAACACCATATGATAGACAGAAGGTTTTTTTAAGAAACAACTCCATAAGAGAATTTCATTTTCATATTTGATCATATTTTATTGTACTCTCTTATGGAAATGCTTGTTTTATTACATAAATTAAAAATGAAATGAATTAAAATATGTTCATGGGAAAAAATAAGCAATTCCCATATAAAATAAGTTAAGGAGAAATAATTTAAGAATCACTTTACCCTTAAAAATCATTAAAATAAACAACACATTTAATAACTTGTTTAAGATAAACAAAGAGAATAGAATAAAGCAACTTATAATCTCCTGGCCAGAATTTAAAAAGAAAAAGTCCAAGAAATGCCATAGCCATTTTTCAAATCTTCTTTGTTAAATATCAAAAAGTATTGAATGCTTCCAAAAAGAAGGAGTTCAAATATTAAAGAACTAAATTTAGGATAACATAAGACATTCTAACTTCTGGTAAAAATAAAGCAATATCTTTTAATAAAATGTATTAATACAAAATTTTAGTATACATGTTGAAATTCAAAAAGGTAAAGGCTTGCACTAATATCTTGCCTGCCTGAAAAGTTGAATACAATTATACATTTAAAACAATACAGGCCTTTCAGGTATTTCTTATGAAATGATTTAAACTGAAATATAAACTTGAAATATAAGCATACAGCTCAAGTGAAGCTTGAAAAGTAAAGACTGTATGATGATGTAGCACAGTGTGAAAAACAAGTACCCATTTATAACCTTAACATTTTCAGATGAGTTTGAAAGAATTAAATCTCAAAATCAAATGACCTAGGCATAATTTATTTTTAAAAATTCTCTTTTAGGAGTTTAAAAGGGGAAAGAGAAAGGATAATAAGATGTAGAAAGGATGAATAATGAGTTAGAACTTGTTTTTCATTATTAGAATGCATATAAAAGAGAATACAACATAGAAGGGATAGGAAGAGCAGCTTTTTGTTCAATCTCACTATTCCCCAAAATAAAGAAAGGTGCATAGAATATACACAGACACACAGATATACAAACACATGCACATAAATTTAGGCATTGCAAGATACCAAATGCAACAGGTAAACAGGAAGGGATGGGAGTGGATAGAGATATCAGAAAAAAGAATAGTTTTGAGAAAAAATAAACTTTCTGATGCTAATGGGGGGGAAAAAAAGACGAGGACAAATTGAGAGAACACATATGGAAATGAAGGAGGAACCTGCTGAGGAATCATACAAAAATGTGGTATAATTGTTGTAGTGAAATTTAGTTATGCCTTAAGAAAATGTGAAGGATTTTAGAAAATCTTTGAAATCATGAATTGAAGCACAAGGAAGTGAACAGAACTAGGAGAGTAATTTATCCAATGAAAACATAAATGTACTGAAAACATTTAAAAGACTTAAGAACTCTCATCAAAGCAATGCCCAGCCACATCATTAGAAGACCTTTTATGAAGCATATTCCCTACCTCCTGAGAAAGATATCATGTACGGAAAAGACTGACTTTTGGGCATCACCACATTATAGATTTGTTTTTCTAGACTTATTTGTTACAGGGATTTAGTTTTAATTGTAGGATGGAAAAGAGGAGGCTAACAATGTTAACAAATAAAAATATACATACAAAAAGAACTACTGAATATTTTTAAATTTATCAACAAGAACAGAATAAAATAGAAAAAAGCCAGACTATGTATGAAAGCAATATGTTGAATTTATTAAAAACTAAATTTGAAAAAGAAAAAAAAGCATACAAAAAAACTACCTATTTTTTCATATACAATGTTCTACTTCTGTGAAAGAAATGTTCTTTTTATTGGGATTTGCTAAATTCAGAATAAAAAATTAAAAATCAGCTGATTTCATTATATTTTAAATTAGAATTTGCTGAAACCACTGGAAATATTCCTCTTTCCCTGGGTACAAAAGGATGAGAGATTACCTAAGACATAATGGATGTCACCAAGCATTTTAAGGGCAAGTGTCATTTGAAGGAGGATTATTCTTGTTCTACTTTTAGCCTAAGAGAGCAGAACTAAGGACTATGGATGGAAATTGTAAGAAGACAGATTGACTTGAAGGAAAAAAATCCTATCAAATCAGAGCTATCTAAAAGTGGAATAGGCTAACTGGGGAGAGAGAACTAGAAATATCCTAACTAGAAGCCTCCAGGAAAAGGCCAGATGACTTCTGAGTGTGTATGTTGCAGAAAAGGGGTAATGTGGTGGTGGTGGAGCAGATTGGTGTTCAAGTATAAGTTGTCCTGGATGAACTCTTAGATTTCTTTCAAGTCTGAGATTACGATCCATATAAAGTGTCCCTTACTTAGAGCAAAGAGGAAGCTCCATTTGAATCCTTCTCTGATATTTCTTAACTGAGTAACTTTGCGTAAATTATTTAAACTTATGTCATGTGCTTTTTGTATTTTTTTTAGCCACAAACCAAATTGATGGATTAGATATATGTAAAACTCCTGTATACCTCTTGATTCTAAAAAAAAAAGCTGTAATTATTTAGTTTTTGAAACAGTCATATTTTTTCAGTCCTTTTAGTCCAATTGACAAATTCTGAGCAGAATTTTTATATGTTACTATCAAAGTTCAGCTACAGGAAATAGAAGAATAAATTCCAATTCAAATAATTGTAGATAATATAAAATATTTGAGAGTCTATCTGCCAAGACAAAGGCAAGAACTATATAAACACAGGTGCAAAACATTCTTTCAGGCAAATAAAGTTAGAGTTTAACAATTATAAGTATATCAAGTGTTCATGGATATACTGAGCTAATATACTAAAAAAATTCTACCTAAATTAATCTATGTATTCAGTGTCTTATCAGTTGAACTGTACAGAAATTATTTTACAGAGCTAGAAAAATAACAAAATTCTTCTGAAAGATCAAAAGGTCAAGAATTTCAAGGATATTAATATAAAATAAATGCAAAGGAAAGTAGCCTAGCCATACGAGACCTAAAACTACATTATAAAGCAGTGCTCCTCAAAACCATTTGGTACTGGCTAAGAAATTAGCTAAGAGAAAGGGAATAGTGAAATAGGTTAGGTTCATAACACAATAGTCAATGACTATAGTAATCTAGTGTTTGATAAAACAAATCCTTCAGCTTCTGGTATAAGAACTCAATATTAAATAAAAAATGCTGTGAAAATGAAAATAGTTTGTCATAAATTAGATATGTATCAACATCTAACACTCTATACCAAGATAAGGTCAAAATGAGTCCATGATTTAAACATAAAGGGAAATTAGGAGAACAAGATTTAGTCTACCTCTCAGATCTATGGAGAATGGAAGAATGTATGGCCAAAGAAGAGCAGCAGAACTTTTGGAAATGCAAAATGAATAATATTGATTACATTAAATTAAAATTTTTTTACATAAAATAAAAAAATACAAACAATTCAGGTGAGATTACAATGAAAGCAGAAAGCTGGAGGTGTAATATACAGTTGATATTTTTAATAAAGGACTCATTTCTGACAAATAGAGGAAATTTAGCCTAATTAATTAATTAATTAATTTGCCGAGGCAGTTGGGGTTAAGTGATTTGTTCAAGGTCACACAGCTGGAAGTGTTAACTGTGTGAGGCCAGATTTGAACTCAGGTCTTCCTGATTTCAGGGATGGTGCTCTCTCCACTACTTTATAACATATAAGAATACAAGCTATTCCTCAATTGATAAACAGTGAAAGGATATGAACAGTCAATTTTCAGATTAAGAAATTAAAGCCATTTCTAGTCATATGAAAAATGTTCTGAATCACTTTCAATTAGAGAAATGCAAATTAAGACAACTTTGAGGTACCATTTCTTACCTCTCAGATTGGCTAAGATAACAGGAAAAGATGATGAATGTTGGAGGGGGTGTGTAAAAACTGGGACGCATGCATTATTGGTGGAGTTGTGAACTGATCCAACCATTTTGGAAAGCAATGGGAACTATGCCCAAAGGGCTACCCAACTGTGCATACGATTTGATTTAGCAATATCTCTACTTAGTCTATATCCCAAAGAGATCGTTAAAGATGGAAAAGACCCACATGTGCAAAAAAATGTTTGTAGTAGTTCTTTATGTAGTGGCAAGAAACTGGACATTGAGTTGAAGTCCCTCAATTGGATAATGACTGAATACGTTATGGCATATCAGTATAATGGAAAATTATTATTTTATAAGGCATGATGAGCCAGTTTATTTCAGAAAAGCCTGAAAATACATAAACTGATACTAAGTGAAGTGAGCAGAACCAAGAGAACACTGTATTCAGTAACAAAAAGCTTATGTAATGATCAACTGAGATGCACTTGATTCTTTTCAACAATAAAATGATTCAAGGCAATTCCAATAGAATTGTGAAGGAAAGTGCCATCCACATCCAGAAAGAGAACTATGAAAACTAAATGTGGATGAAGGCATATTTTCACCTTTTGCATTGTTGTTTGTTTGCTTATTTTTTCCTTTCTCATGTTTTATTTTTCCCCTTTTGATCTGACTTTTTTTTTGCTCAGCACAATGAATAGGGAAATAATTGCATATGTTTAACTATTATCAGATTGCATTCTATCTTGGTGAGTGGGGAGTGGAAATAATAAGAAGAAAAATTTGGAAGACAAGGTTTTGCAAAGTTGGATATTGAAAACTATTTTTGCATGTGTCTAGAAAAATAAAACACTTTTTTAAAAAAAGAAAATAACAGAAAAAAGAGATCATATATAGCAATATTATTTTAAGAATGTCTTTGAGTGAATATGTTATTTTGTCTATTATGAGAATGTAAATTAACTATAAAGGATATATGAAGAAAGATGTTATCCACAAAAAGAAATGATGAATAAAAATATGTATAGAATAATTTTATGATACCATAGACATATATATGTATACACATTTGCATGTGTGTGCATGTATACATATGTGTTTATATATTATGTGCATATATATGCATTTAGCCATCTCAAAGGCAAAGCAAAAGGGAACAAAATAAATTTGCATGATAATTTCTTTTGTACATTTGACAAGAATAGCACATATTTGGCAAGAATATCCACAAG
Organism: Myrmecobius fasciatus; assembly: GCA_023553655.1. Lineage (NCBI taxonomy): Eukaryota > Metazoa > Chordata > Mammalia > Dasyuromorphia > Myrmecobiidae > Myrmecobius > Myrmecobius fasciatus. Next base: position 21,767 of record JAJPUD010014942.1, read on the forward strand.
TAGAATGAAGTTTCATGGAAAATCATCTTTTTGTTGTACTGTTACATTAATTTTTATTATTAAAAATGAAATTAAAAATAGTTAACTAAATGTCAAAAAGAAAAGACACACTATAAAATCTAAGGATAAAATGAAGCATATCCTTTTGACAAAAGGACTGTGTATCTTTGTGATTACATTACGCCCTCAAATATTAATATCTTTTATTCACACAACAATGATATTTTCAGAGCAGATTTATTATATATTATCCTATTGGATCTTAACAACAAAGAAACTAAAATAACCTGGTAGATAGGGTAAGCATGATGAATATTCTATAAATGAAAAATCTAAAATGGAGAGGTCAATTGACATTTCCAGATTAAAGCTAGGATTAGAATCTGATTGGTTCTGTTATCAGTTTGGCCTCAGATAAGCCACTTAAACTTTTTTTTTTTAATTTTATTTTATTTGCATAACATATGTGTGGGTAATTCTTCAACAATAACCCTTACATAGCTTTCCGTTACAAATTTTTCCCCCCAACTTCCCCACCCCTTCCCTAGATGACAGGATATCCACTACATGTTAATTATGTTAAAATATTGGCAAATCGAATATATGTATACATATTTCCAAACTTATCATTGTTGTGCAACAAAAATCTTATCTACACAAACGATATATCAGATAAAGGAAACACAATGTAAGCAAACATCAATCAAGGAGTATGAGAATGTTATGTTGTGGTCCACATTTCGCATCCCTCTCTCTGGGTGTACATGGCTTTCTTCAGTGAACAATTGGAGGTGGTTTGAAACATATCATTGTTGAAGAGAGCCATGTCCATCAGAATTAATTGTCATATAGTACTGTTGTTGCTGTGTATAATGATCTCCTGGTTCTGCTCATTTCACTCAGCATCAGTTCATGTAAGTCTCTCCAGGCCTCTGTGAAATCATCTTGCTGGTCATTTCTTACAGAACAATAATATTCCATAATATTCATATACCATAATT
>JAJPUD010014942.1:23167-39221 GCA_023553655.1 Myrmecobius fasciatus
CCTTGAAATTCTAGACCTTTTGTTTTTCCAAATGAACTTTGCTACTATTTTTTCTAGATCTGTAAGATAATTTCTTGGGAGTTTGATTGGTATGGCACTAAATAGGTAAATTAGTTTGGGTAGTATTATCATTTTTATTATATTCGCTCGTCCTACCCATGAGCATTTTAAGTTTTTCCAATTGACTAGGTCTGATTTGATTTGTGTGGAAAGTGTTTTGTAATTTAGTTCATATAGTTCCTGACTATCCCTTGGCAGATAAATTCCCAAATATTTTATACTATCAACAGTTATTTTGAATGGAATTTCTTTTTGTATCTCTTGCTGCTGAACTTTATTGGTAATATATAAAAATGCTGATGATTTATGTGGATTTATTTTGTATCCTGCCACTTTGCTAAAGTTGTGAATTGTTTCTAGTAGTTTTTTAGTTGAGTCTCTAGGGTTCTCTAAGTATACCATCATGTCATCTGCAAAGAGTGATAATTTGGTTTCTTCACTACCTACTCTGATTCCTTTTATCTCTTTGTCTTCTTTTATTGCTGAAGCTAACATTTCTAATACAATATTAAATAGTAATGGTGACAGTGGGCAGCCTTGTTTCACTCCTGATCTTATTGGGAATGGTTCTAGTTTGACTCCATTACATATGATGCTTGCTGAAGGTTTTAAGTAGATACTACTAATCATTTTAAGGAAAAGCCCATTTATTCCTATACTCTCCAGTGTTTTTAATAGGAATGGGTGTTGGATTTTTTCAAAGGCTTTTTCTGCATCTATGGAGATAATCATATGGTTTTTATTAATTTGGTTATTCATATAATTGATTATGCTAATTGTTTTCCTAATATTGAACCAGCCCTGCATTCCTGGTATAAATCCTACTTGGTCATGATGTATTATCCTGGGGATGACTTTCTGTAATCTTGTTGCTAAAATTTTATTTAAAATTTTTGCATCAATATTCATTAGGGAAATGGGTCTATAGTTTTCTTTCTCAGTTTTCTTACTACGTGGTTTAGCTATCAGCACTATATCTGTGTCATAGAAGGAATTTGGTAGTACACCTTCTTTCCCTATTTTTTCGAATAGTTTATATAGTATTGAGATTAATTGTTCTTTGAATGTTTTGTAGAATTCACATGTAAATCCATCTGGTCCTGGAGATTTTTTCTTAGGGAGTTGATTAATAGCTTGTTCTTTTTCTTTTTCCTGAAATAGGGCTATTTAAATAATTTATTTCCTCTTCTGTTAATTTGGGCAATCTATATTTTTGTAGATATTCCTCCATTTCATTTACATTATCAAATTTATTGGCATAAAGTTGGGCAAAGAAACTCCTAATTATTACTCTAATTTCCTCTTCATTGGAAGAAAGTTCTCCCTTATCATTTTTGAGACTAATAATTTGATTTTCCTCTTTCCTTTTTCTAATCAAATTAACTAAAGGCTTATCTATTTTGTTGGTTTTTTCATAAAACCAACTCTTACTTTCATTTATTAATTCAATAGTTTTCTTATTTTCAATTTTATTGATCTCCCCTTTAATTTTCAGAATTTCCAATTTGGTATTTAATTGAGGGTTTTTAATTTGGTCTTTTTCTAGCTTTTTTATTTGTAAGCCCAGTTCATTAATCTTCTCCTTCTCTGTTTTACGCAAGTAAGCATCTAGAGATATAAAATTACCCCTTATAACTGCTTTAGCCGAGTCCCACAAATTTTGGTATGTTGTCTCATTGTTGTCATTCTCCTGGATGAAATTTTCGATTGTGTCTGTAATTTGCTCTTTCACCCATTCGTTCTTCAGGATTAGATTATTTAATTTCCAAATAACTTGTGGTCTATTTTTTCCTGGCCTTATATTACATGTGAGTTTTATTGCATCATGATCTGAGAAGGATGCATTTACTATTTCTGCTTTTCTGCATTGGATTTTGAGGTTTTTATGCCCTAACACATGATCAATTTTTGTATAAGTTCCATGAACCCCTGAGAAAAAAAGTATACTCCCTTCTATCACCATTCAATTTCCTCCAGAGATCTATCATACCTAACTTTTCTGGCCTTTTGTTAACCTCCCTAACTTCTTTCTTATTTATTTTGGAATTTGATTTATCTAATTCTGAGAGAGCAAGGTTGAGATCTCCCACTAGTAGAGTATTACTGTCTATTTCTCCTTGCATCTCTCTTAACTTCTCCTCTAGGAATTTGGATGCTATACCACTTGGTGCATATATGTTAAGTATTGATACTGCTTCATTGTCTATGGAACCCTTTAGTAAAATGTAGTTTCCTTCCTTATCTCTTTTAATTAGATCTATTTTTGTTTTTACTTGATCCGATATAAGGATTGCTACCCCTGCCTTTCTTTGTTCCCCTGAAGCATAGAAGATTCTGCTCCAGCCCTTTACCTTCACTTTGTATGTATCCCTATGTTTTAGATGTGTTTCTTGTAAACCACCTATTGTAGGATTCTGGCTTTTAATCCAGTCTGCTACACGCTTCCGTTTTATGGGAGAGTTCATCCCATTCACATTCACAGTTAAAATAACTATATCTGTATTCCCTGCCATCTTATTTACCCAGAGTTATGATTTTCTCTTCCCTTTCCCCTCTGTCCCTTCCCCCCTCCCCAGTACTTTGCTCTTGATGACCACCTCCCACCAATAATCCTCCTCCCTTTAGAGTCCCTCCCTCCCCTTTATACCTTTCCCCTAATCCTTCTATTAATTTATCCCTTTCCTTTTCTCCCCTCCCTCCTACCTTCCCACAAGGATGGTCAGTGCTTTCTTTGAAGCCAAATGTGTCTGACATATTCTCTTAGAGTCCAATCTAATGAGAGTAAGGTTTACACAATACTCATCACCCTCCCTTCTTTCCCTCAATTATATTAGATCTTCTATGTCTCTTTATGAGATTTTGCCTTATTTTACCTCCTTTATTTTTACTTTATTTTGCCTCCTTTTCCCCCCTCCCCCCTTTTTCTTTTTCAGTATGGTATCCCTTCCACCCCTATTTTCTTTTCCATTATTATCAAAGAAAAATCAAATTATACTGCCATTCTTTAAAGGATACCTATAGTATGAATATAGTTCTCAAGAGATTTCCTTTTTACCTTTTTATGTTTCTCTTGAGTTCTCTATTTGGAGGTCAAATTTTTTGTTCAGATCAGGTCTTTTCATTAGAAATACGTGAAATTCTCCTGTATCATTGAATGACCATCTTCTTCCCTGGAAGATGATGCTCATTCTAGCTGGATAACTTATTCTTGGATGTAATCCAAGTTCTTTTGCCTTTCGGAATATCTGGTTCCAGGCCCTTCGGTCCTTCAATGTGGAAGCTGACAGATCCTGTGTAATTCTAATGACAGTTCCTTGGTATTTGAACTGTTTCTTTCTAGCTGCTTGCAATATCTTTTCCTTGGTGCGACAGTCCTGAAATTTGGCCACGATATTCCTTGGGGTTTTAATTTTGGGGTCTCTTTCTGGAGGTGATCGGTGAATTCTTTCAATGCCAATTTTGCCTTCTGATTGTAAAACATCAGGTCAATTCTGTTTCATGATTTCCTGGAAGATAGCATCCAGGTTCTTTTTTTCATCGTGGCTTTCAGGGAGTCCGATAATCCTTAAATTGCCTCTCCTGGATCTGTTTTCCAAGTCAGTTGTTTTTCCTAGGAGATATTTCATATTTTCTTCTATTTTTTCATTTTTTTGTTTTTGTTTAACTGATTCTTGAAGTCTTTTTGAGTCATTTACTTCTATTTGTTCAATTTTAATTTTTAAAGTATTATTTCCTTCAGTTATCTTTTTTAGCTCCTTTTGTAGCTGGCCAATTGAATTTCTTGATTCAATGCATTCTTTTTCCATTTTGCCAGTTTTATTTTTCAGTGAGTTGTTGTCTTTTTCCAATTCACCAATTTTGTTTTTCAGTGAATTGTTGTCTTTTTCCAATTTACCAATTTTGATTTTCAGTTCACCATTTTTATTTTCCAGTGAATTGGTGATTTTTTCCAATTCACCAATTTTGTTTTTCAGTGAACTGTTTTCTTTTTCCAATTCACCAGTCCTATTTTCCAGTTTTTGATATTTCTGTTGCCCTGATCTCAATTTATTTCCCCATTCTTCTTCTAGTTCTCTTTTGAGATTCTTAATGCAATCATCCAGGTAAGCCTTCTGAAAGGGAGACCAACTTAAGTCTGCCTTTGTGGCTTCATCTGGGATTGTTTTCATAATGTCAGGATCTGGGGACTGTTCTATTTTTTCTCCGTAAAAGCTTTCTATGGTGAGAGCTCTCTTCTGCTTCTTGCTCATGATTTAAAGTTGGGATATTTGTGAAAAGCAGAGAAAACTGCAAAGATTTGTTTTTGCCCTGGGGCAGTTTGCCGAGTTGACTTCCGGTCTGAGGCTGGTCGGGCTAGATTCACACTAGGACCACGTTTTCAGCTGCCCTGGATCCACCCTTTTCCAAAGGCAGATCTGCCAAAGCACCTGCCCGCAAGCAGAGCAAAGTGGCCCAGGCGTTTCCCAGGGGCTTCCTGGGTGCCCAAAATCCGCCCCTCTATTGCAGCCCTGACTTCCACCCCGGCTGGAGTCTGATTGCGACCAGCGGCCAATTTCCCCTAAGGCTAACCTTCTCCAGAGTTCTTTCACGGTAGATCTTTGATAGAAGTGTGTTGTAGTCCGAATGCTTGGAGGTGCTCTCACTTAGAAACCAGTTGGAAGGCTTACTTTGTCTGGGTTTGAGGGAATGTCCCGGGAGTTCACAGAGAAAGCTGTTCGCAGTTCGCCATCTTGGCTCCGCCCCCCACTTAAATTCTTTGGGCCTTGGTGTTCTCATTTATAAAATGATTGGATGATATACTATCTGTACATTTATGAACCACTGACTTATATATTCTATTGGAGATCCCATTTCATTAATTATTTAGATTCTTTTATTTCAATGTCAATATTTTAAAAAAATACTATGAGGTTGATTCCCCCCCCCCTTTTTTTTGTCTTGTTTTTCTCACTTGCCCTTATAGCAAAACTTATAAATGCTATGTTGAGGTGAGAAAGCCTTTATGACCTTTATTGTTTGACTTTTAAAATAGATTGCACTAAAGGAAGATGTTGATTTGCTTTACTAGATAAATATAACAATACTGGAACCTCAGTTATGGAATATCTATAATAAATGATTTGTAGAACAAAAGAATGAAGAGCCTGTTTCAGATTCATGTGCTGGTTTCAGTTTAATTCAATGCATAAAATATTTATTAATTGCATATTTTCATAAATTGCTCTGAAGGACAAAGAGAAACATTCTCTGCTCTTAAGGAGCTTCCATTATAATTTGAGGATATACTAGCTCCACAGTTAATAAAATTATTTGAGGAAGGATGGAGCATTAAGCACTTGAAGGGGATTTGAACTTTATTTTGTGTCATGCATCCCTTCACTAATTTGCTATAACCCATCAATCTCTTCTCACAATTAAATTTTTATATATGCAAAATCATATTATATAATTAAAAGTAAATTAATTATGTTATTTTTTTCCAGATCACGAATTGCAGGTTAAGAATCTTTGGGTTATGATCATTAGAAAATACTTAATTTAGGGAATGACAACTAAGGTAACTGATTCCAGGAAGGAATTCTAATAAAGAATGAAATAATGAATAGTAGGAATGAGGATTATCAGGAAAATCAAGAATTGAATATAAGCAGTTATGTGAAAGATAAGAGAATGGAGATATAATTTCAAATTTAGGAAATACCCCATGATCCTATTTAATTTATGAATGATTGTTCTTGAACTTATCTACCTAGAAAATACCAACAAAGGTCATGTTATATAAAGATAGAAAGGTTTACTGTTGTTCTATTATTATTCTTGATGTCAAATTTGAGAATTATGGATGGGCATCTGAATGTACTACTTTCCATGAATGGATACTAGGATACTATATCATTTGGTTATCTAGTAAAACAATGTTTATTAAGTACCTGGTGTATAAGTTCTAGACACAGAGATAAGGGCTGTGGATACAAAGAAAGATAAAAGATAGTCTCTGTTCTTAATGAGTTACAGAATCATGGCGGAGACAACATGAAAAAGAAATATAAACCTACTACATAGAGAAAAAGGTGGAAATAATAAATGGAGAGAATAGATTAGAATTTCCAAATTTCCTTGAAAGCACTTATTAGCTGTAGCAACCTCTGGGGCTAATGAGTTCCATATGTTTCCCATCTGTTGTACAAAGTGATACTTCTAACCAATTTTAGAACTTTTTTTTTCCTCTTTTATGTTTCAAATAGAATTGCATACATTGCAGATGTCTATAGCATATTCCTCATGATTATTGAACTTCGATTATATTTGTTCTTTCAGATTAAAAAAAACTTTGTTGCATGTCTTCAAAATGAATCTTTTGTTAAAATTGTTTTTACATGTTTTTGGGGAAAATAAAAGAGAAAAAAAGTTCTTTCATTTGGTCATTGGCTTGATTCTTTTATCTAGAACTATCACCAAATCTTTGATAATCATAAAATTGATTACCATGCAATTATTAGAAGTCTAATTGGTATTTTAGCGTGAATGCAACTTGGTTTTGTACAGAGGATTGAGGGGAGAGGAAATTTGCTTGATAATTTTTTTTTCTAATAAAGTCTAGTATTGTATTTGTTATTACAATACACTGAGCCAATATTTTTAAAGACATTAGCAGAGACCTTTGGCCTCCTTTCCTCATTTGTGAGTGACAATTTATGGCTTAATTATTTTCCATCCTTTTCCCCCTCCAGTTAAGTCTAAATAATCATCTATCATCATTGAGCAATAGCTCAATATAGAAATAATTTAACCAACAACTTCAACTAAACAAAATGCAGCCAAGAATCTTCCAAGCTAGTGTTCTGCTCAAGAAATTTCATGACTTTCTATTGTGACTCTGATGAAATATAATTATATTTCTTCTCCTCTAACTTCCATTAAAATCTAGTTTCAGCCTAGTTTCCAAAGATATTGTATATTAATCTCCTTTGTTATAGCCACACTAGATGATTTCTCTTTTTTGAACTCAACATTTCTATGTCTTGTCTCTGTGACTTTTGTACCTGCCATTTATACCATCCTGACTTCTGCCTCTAAGGATTTCTTGTTCTTAGCATTTTTTCTTGTTATTTTCAGGAACTCGCCCAGTACCTTACAGAAAGAGATAGATGTCAAAATTTGCGTTCTACTTTACTAAAATAAAGTATCATTGTATTACACTTTACTAAAAGACCAACACAAATAGGTTTTATATAGACTTTGTCTAAGAAAGCACATGAAGCTTTTTCCACTATAGTAGTTTAGTCAGTTTGGTACAGCCATGGATTCATGCATGGAAAAGTAGTTTTAATGTGTCATATATTATTGACAACTGAATGACATAATCATGAAATGAAGTGAAACACAAATGCTTTAAAAAAGGAAGTATACTAATTCATGAATTATCAAATTAACTTAGTAATTAAGGCAAGTTAGAGAAGGAAATGGCAAATTACTTCAGTATCTTTTGCCAAGAATTCCACTAATGGAATCACAAAGAGTCAGATATAAATGAAACATTTCATTATCATTATTATCATCAACAACAAAAGCAAATAAAAGTCAGCTAGCTTGCATGTTTGTTCATCTGTGTACATGTGTGTGTCTTTATAGTTATTAAAAATCACAATTATCATTAAAGGCATGGGATCTTTAAATTTCAAAATCAGAATTCTAGAAATTTGTCTGAATATAAAAGTGGAAAAATTTTAAATTTAGATTCTAAGATAATGTTATTCTATCTCATATTTAAAAATATGTCATAGTCTATTTTATTAAATGGTAGGACAGATATAATTCAAATTCTCCCAAAGTCTGCTCTTGGAAGAATATAATATGGTAGCTGCCATTAAAATAAACTTTAAAATGCTACCTAATATGCCTTGTAAAATTGTCTTGTGACAGCAAAATATGTGTAAGATATAATTTTACAAGGTATGTATTTCATCTGCACAGTAGTATATATCAATTATAGGTAAGCATCCAGGAGTCTGAACATAAAAATCTTTCCCAGTCATTCAGAAATGAGCTATCAGTATGAGCAGTTTCTCCTTATGTACACACAGAATTTTATGGTCTCAGCTAGCAAATCTGGTCTTCAAATGTGAGTTTTCCAAATTGGTTCACATAATTCTTTGGGAATCTGAATTTATATTAAGATTCTGAAATCTAATAATCTAAATTCCACTCTTACTGTGGGTGGAAATCCATTACTGTGTTTAAACTGGATAAAATTCAAATTCAAATTCAAATCTTTCCAAAATCCTGAAGAGAATGTGAATTTTTGTGCTGATTATATTGCTTCCTCTTGAATGACTATTTTCTCTGTTTCTGTATATAAAAGCACCTATGACACAGGAAAATGATCAGTTTTTGTTCTGAAATATGAGTACTTTCTATAGAGGGCAAGGAGGTAAGAATCCATCCCAGGTAAATCTTACCATTACTTGGCTCACCAATATCTCTTTCTTATTAATAATAGCAGAGACATGCTTGGTAAAACTATAAATTGGAACTCTAGTGACTGAAACAAAATGCAAACACTACTCAATAGATTAAAGATAAACCTTTGAATTTATGACAGGAAAAAATGTCCACAAGGAGACCAAAAGTATTTGGGAGAAAGATACCTGAGACAAGGGTATAATAAACTTTATCTTGATGCATATCTCAACTATTTACATCTCTAAGTAACCAAGGTCAGGGGCTTAAGTGGTTTAATCATTCACATCATAGTAGATTTTGTTAAGCTATAGGAATTTTAAAAGAATGTACTTTGTATCAGACCTATAAACATTTGAAGTATATATATATTTGTAGTCCTGCTCAATAAAACTGAAGAGTCCAAAATTGAGACTCTCTCTGCCTGGCCTCCTGTTCATCACACCCTTCATCTCACTACAGGAGCTGGACTCCGACACTTTCCAAGAAGTTCTATCTGTCTAAAACAGTTGTTCACTTGTTAATAGATGATATTAAGTATTTAATTATATCAGTCTTTTGGCTCTTAACTATAAAATTCCTACATTGAAAGTTTGTCAACATGAGAACCATGATAGATATGCAACATAGGAGCTAGGATCTCATTAGTTTAGGAAACTTCTTCTGCCAATGAAAGTTGATAAATTCTGTGAAATATATAGCTTTAACAAGTTGCTAAAAGCATTGAGAAGTAAAGTGTTTTTCTAGGCTGACTTAATGATTATACTATTTAGGCAGGATCTGACCCCAGATTCCTTTTCTTACAACCACTTCCATATAGTGACTCTTTGTTCACTATGCCACTTTGTCTCTTACACAGAAGAAAAATAGACATAGAACTTAATTATGGAGATAATATAATTTGCAGAGTTACTAAATAGATTTATGTAGAAATATTTAATTTAATTTAATTAATTTTAAACAAAAATATATTAGCCTATAATATGTAATGCCAGGCTTTAAAAAAATAAAAACAAACCAAAAGCAGTCTCTACTTTTAAGGAACTTACAGTCTACTGAATGGGGATAGACTGAAAGTGGATGCTTAATTAGAACTTCAAAAAATTTTAAAAGCTTAAACCTAGGAGGATCAGGAAAGGATCTTTGCAGTAGATGTCAACTGAATGGAATCTGGAAGGCAAATAGGGATTCTAAGATTCAAAGGAGAGAAGAAATAGTATTCCAGATACAAGGACAGCCTGTGCTATAAGAGGAATGTTTGTGTGTGTGTTTGTGTGTGTGTGTGTGTGTGTGTTTTAAGTTGTGTCTCACTCTTTATGACCCTATTTAGCTTTTCTTGGCAAATATATTGAAGAAATGTGCCAACTTCCTTCTCTGTCTTATTTTACAGATGAGGAAAAATGAAGCAAACAGGGTTAAATGATTTTGCAAAAGCCACAAAGTGTCTCAGATCATATTAGAACTTAGGAAGGAGAGTCTTCTTGACTTCAAGGCTGGCACTCTATCCACTGTGCCACCTAGCTGTCTCAAGGCAGGAATATAAAAGAAGATATGTTGATTTAGGGCAGTAAATACTGAGTTACTTTGAAACATTGTATTCATGAAGGAGTTTAATGTAACTTTAAAATGACAGATTTTTTTCCCTGAGGCAATTGGGGTTAAGTGACTTGCCCAAGGTCACACAGCTAGGACCTGTTAAGTATCTGAGGCCAGATTTGAACTCAGGTCCTCCTGACTTGAGGGCTGGTGCTCTATCCACTGTGTCACCTAGCTGCCTCCGACAGATAATTGTTTTACCAATTAATACAACACCTAAATGAGTTTTTGTAATTTTCCTTCTTTGAAATATAGTCTGATGCTCTGAATATGGTATTAAGCAGGGATTTGGCAGGTAAAGATTTGAATCCTGATTCACTTAGTAGCTGAGTATCCTTGCCCAAGTCTCAATCTCAATTTCCTTCTCTGCAAATTGAGACAAATACTGGCATTCAAACCTCTCGATGCTTCCTTGAGGAAATTCCTTGTTTTGAAAACTTTAAAGTTTAAATTGGAATTTATTTTTGCTTTTGGTATTAGTACTGGATTTTTCTGTGTCGTCCTCTTTGATCTATTTCGAAAGTCTCTCATTAATTTTTTTTCTCTTTACTTTTCAACTTCTACATCCTCCTTGCAACTCAGTGCATATCTTACTATTTATATTCATTCTCAATGGGATTTCATCAATTACCATATTTTTATTTCATCACATGAGTTGCTAAGATAACCAATTTATCCATTAACACACAAACATTTCTCAGAACAGAACTAGTTTCCAAATATAGTATAAAAATAAAATTTGGAATTTTGGATGATTATTAATGACTGCTAAGTTTATGTGAAATTCAACAACTTTTCTCATTCTGTTTCAAACATTAGTTTATTCTCTTTGTTCATTTGGACTTTACTACAAATACTTTTTGTCAAAATGCTGCACTGCTATTTTTTGTATATCTCAAAACTTGCCCATATTGATTGAAATGGCCTTTTGCCTCAAGGGTAACAAGCATTTTCCCCTACTTCCCATTGAAATATTGCAAAAACTCATCTTACAAGAAAATATCTCAAATCTGGCAATCTCCTCATAGTGGGAACCCCAACTCCAAATCTAATAATCTGTATAAATACATATTTTGAAAGCCATAATAACTTTAATTTTAAATTTACTGTAATTTTAATGTAACTATGATTATTAACCTTCATTAGTGTGGCCCAATTTTATTATATAAATACTTAGCAGAGATGGTATCTTTCAGATTGAACAGTACTTAAAATAATTCCACTGTATCATAAATCTAGATCTAAAAGGAATATCAGAAGTATTCTATTTACTTTTTTATATAGATGAAAGAAATAAGACTTTGGGAGTTGAATGACTTGCTCACACTCACATGTGTAATAAATATAAGAACTTAGATGTGAAAACAGTTTTTGGACTCCAGTCAGGGTTTTCTCCAATGAATAATGGTGTTAATGAAGCAAGGAATTCTTTGCACATAGAATATAATTGCTGGAAGTTATTTCTGAGATAATGTAAACTAAACGTATTATTTTACATATAAATCAATTGACTAATGGAGACATAAAATAATAGAATCATACTTTTATAGTGTGGATAGATCTCAGAAGTCACCTAGTGATATTGTAGACAAAGAAACTAAGATCTAGAGAAATTAACTTTTAGCACAATATCATCCAGAATTCTGTGATAGAAGCAGAATTTGAGTGGAGCTACTGTGACTTTATTTTAAAATGTCTCCAAGCTGGCTATCTCTTCATTTCCCACTTAGTTTCATTACACTGGGTTTTACTCACAACCCTGTGCTATGCCAAGTGACTGTCATATAGTTATAGTAGGGAGTTAATAAATGGTTTTTGACTGGCCTAAAGACATTTGTAAAATAAAATGGTTTTAGCTAGATGTTTTCCTCAAATATGGAGAATGGAATTCCAATAAATGTTAAATTTCTACCACTTACACATCACTTTTCTGATTCATAGATTAAAAGTCCAAGACTCAATAGGTTGCATCACTTAAAATGTAGCCTCACAGGTGCCAACATTAGTATTGAATTTAAACTTAGTTCTAGAGGCAGGAGGAGTAGGATTACACACTGCTCAAATCCCTTCTTAAGCATTATATACAATTCTCTATCCAAATAATAACAATAATTTTATTTTTAAAGCTCAAGAAAACTATCCTCAAAGAATTTCATTAAAACTCTCTGGGGAAAGAACAGCTTTTGCAGTTAGACTTCCCAACAGTCAAATACCAAGTAAAGAGGTCTTTAAAGAGTTATTACTCAGAAAATGAATGTGACTATTCTGAACTTAATTTGGAAATTATACTAAAGACAAACAAGGCTGCAAATAATTTTCTTTTTGTAAAATCTTTTACCTATGTAAAAGAAAATTCTTATGCTCTCACTGTCCCAAAATTGAATTCTAAAAGCACTTTTTAGATTTACAATAACACTTAAAATGTTCTCCACATAGCAACATTGTACTCATTTTGTACCTAATAGAAAAGTCTCTACAAGAAAAGAAAATCCAATTGATTTCTCAGAATATAAAGTAGCCAATGGGGCCTAACAAATGAGCAGAAAGCCAGGAATGTATTTGGTATTACTAGAGTGGTGATGAAAATGTACTTAGGCTTCCATCAGCAGTGCTGCCAAAATGGTAAAGAACAGCATCCATTCATTTATCCACACATTATTAATTTGGATCTACTCTTGAGGGAAAGCAGAAGGCTTCATAATAAGAAATTTTATGTCAATAGACTGGATTTTTTTATTTTCTAAAATGTTGTATATATAAAGGATATAGGAATTGTTTGAATTACACTTCAATTTTCTATTTTGCTTTTTGTATTTCTCCACCAAAAAGCATTCAGAGGAATAACTTTTCATCCAGAAAGGATTTAGCCATTATATATATATATATATATATATATATATATATATATATATATATATAATATATATATAGGCACAGTCATGTTTGATGGTGTCTACAAAAAGGCTTAGCATAAAGTTAAAACAATTCTATGACTAAAAATGAATCAATCTCAGATGAAAGAATATGGGCCCAAGGAATTTATTTAATTTAATGTACTTTCAAATTTATTTTTAGAAACATACTCCAGAAGCTTTTGAGACATCGCTTTTAGCCTGCATAGAGGAAAATGACTTTCTAGGGAATCTGAATACAATGTGAATGAGCAGCATGACTGAGTTCTAAAGGAATTGAAATAACCAAAGAGTAAGGCATATGCTAAAGTGGGAGCAGGTAAGTGAAGAAGAACCCACGACTGTAAGTTGTCCATCCTAATTGTGAGGAATTATTGCTATATACTTTCTCCTCTCCTTTTTGAGGAAGGCAATAAAACCAAATAGAAGTACAATAAAGCTTTTTGTCCAATGCTACACATAACACGGAAGGGATCACAGTTATTTAGAAATGAATTCTGGGAGATTTTAATATGTGGCTTAATTTCACATTACTGTTTTTGCTTCATTAGGTACTTTGCTTTGAGATTTTTGTCATTTGATTTGGTTTTAAAAATAAACATTAATAGGGACTATTTCTATAATATTTTCCTTTCTTTTTTATTATTAGTGTTGTTGTTGTTATCTCTTTTGGGGCCTGTGATTTCACTAGTGAAGGTAGTTTCCAGTGTGAAACTTACCCTGCAAGTAGGCATTATGACTTGTTCTAGAAATTTATTTGAGGCATTGACACTCTTGTCTCAGAAGCGGCACTTTAATCCAGTTTTCCCCATCTCTAAGGAAAGGTCTTAAATTTATCTCAACATAGACCTTTGTACTATTTCATTTGGATTAATTTTATTATTACTATTATTTTATTGTCAACTAAGTGTTACTTTTTTAGTAGAGTTAAAACAGAATTGATTCTGGGACAAGTAGGTAGCTAGTTATTATTGTCTAATATCTATGGACATCTGTATAGGTGATTAAAGCAACTTTTTTTTTGTAGCTGTGTTGAGATTTCAAGGAGACCCCAAAAGATTGGAGTTGCAGGCCAGTGTCATGAGGTATTTCAAAATTATTGGCACAGTTGAACCATTTTCAAATTAAGGGGGGAAATTTATTATAATTGTAATGTCAATTGAAGCAAGCTAAGTTCCAAAAGACTTTAGGAAATAACCAGAAACAAGAAGATAAATTTATAGGAAAAGACAGCAAGATCTAGTTCTGCATGTCATTGGTATGCTAATTTTATGGTTTAGAGGTAGAATTAAGGAGTAATCTAGTATGCATCTCAATATTGAATTTTATGGCTTAGAAGTGAAATTGAGGAGTAGTCTAGTATGCACCTTACTGTTTGTCTTAAATACCCTGTTATCACTGACCAACTGATTGTTATCTAGCAGTCAGAAATGTTTGTAAGACTATATAGGAATACTCTATTATGGTATTCCTAAGGCCAGGAGACTTTACTCATAATGTCAGAGGGCCACAGGATTAGTGCCATATTTTTCTGAGAAGCTACACCCCATCAGCTAAATACAAATGTCAAAATGTAAGTAAAATCTCTTATTTTTAATATTTATGTTTCACATTGCATTACATTTAAAATTTACTAACTAATGCTATCAATAAACCTATAAGGTGGTCATATTTATGTTAAGGATGAAGACATGGAAACTCAGATAGGTTGGTTGACTTGGTATAAACTAGACTTGTAACTAGAATTTGGCTCTCTATATATTCTTTCTGCTATAGTATTCCTTATAAAAAGCAAAGGACTTTCTATCATCTTCCTGTAATTAAAAAAAAATAATGTTTGAGTTGTCTTTAAAGTATTTAAGCACTGACTAATAATGAATTGCTACCTCTATAATAAAGGCAAATAGCAGCTCATCTCCTTTGGTGGACAATTTTTTTTTAAATTAAAGCTTTTTATTTGCATAACATATGTATAGGTAATTCCTCAACATTGATCCTTACAAAGCTTTCCATTATAAATTTACCCCCAAGTCCTCTCCCCTCCCCTAGATAGCAGGAAGCCCACTACATGTTAGTTATGTTAAAATACTTGAGAAGTCGAATATATGTATACATATTTCCATACTTATCTTGCTGTGCAAGAATAATTGTATCTACCAGGAACAAAAAATATCTGAGAAAGGAAACCTAATGCAAGCAAATATCAATAGAGATCATGAAAATGTTATATTGTGGTCCACATCTCATATCCCTCTCTCTGGGTGTATATGGCTTTCTTCACTGAAAAATTGGAACTGGTTTGAGACATTTCATTGTTGAAGAGAATTATGTCCATCAGAATTGATCATTATATAGTATTGTTGTTGTCATGTGTAATGATCACCTCAGTTTCACTCAGTATCAGATCATACAAGTCTCTCCAAGTCTCTCTGAAATCATCGTGCTAGTCGTTTCTCACAAAACAATAATATTCCATAAGATTCATACAGCATAATTTATTCAGCCACTCTCCAATTGATGGGCATCCATTCAGTTTCCAGTTTCTAGCCACTACAAAAAGGGCTGCCACAAACATTTTTGCACATGCCGGTCCCGTTCCCTCCTCTAAGATCTCTTTGGGATATAATCCCAATAGAAACACTACTGGGTCAAAGAGTATGCACAGTTTGACAACTTTTTGAGCATTGCTCCAAATTGTTCTCCAGAATGGTTGGATCCGCTCACAGTTCCACCAACAATATATTAGTGTCCCAGCTTTCCCACATCCCCTCCAGCATTCATTGTTATCTTTTCCTGTCATTTTAGGCAATCTGACAGGTGTGCGGTGGTACCTCAGAGTTGTCTTAATTTGCATTTCTCTGATCAATAGAGATTTGGAGCATCTTTTCAGATGACTAGAAATGGTTTTAATTTCATCATCTGAAAATTGTCTGTTCATATCCCTTGACCATTTATCGATTGAAGAGTGGCTTGAATTCTTATAAATATGAGACAATTATCTATATATTTTAGAAATGAGGCCTTTA
>JAJPUD010014943.1:853-20224 GCA_023553655.1 Myrmecobius fasciatus
TCAGTGAATTGTTGTCTTTTTCCAATTCACCAATTTTGTTTTTCAGTTCACCATTTTTATTTTCCAGTGAATTGGTGATTTTTTCCAATTCACCAATTTTGTTTTTCAGTGAACTGTTTTCTTTTTCCAATTCACCAGTCCTATTTTCCAGTTTTTGATATTTCTGTTGCCCTGATCTCAATTTATTTCCCCATTCTTCTTCTAGCTCTCTTTTGAGATTCTTAATGCAATCATCCAGGTAAGCCTTCTGAAAGGGAGACCAACTTAAGTCTGCCTTTGTGGCTTCATCTGGGATTGTTTTCATAATGTCAGGATCTGGGGACTGTTCTATTTTTTCTCCGTAAAAGCTTTCTATGGTGAGAGCTCTCTTCTGCTTCTTGCTCATGATTTAAAGTTGGGATATTGGTCAAAAGCCGAGAAAACTGCAACAATTTGTATTTGCCTTGGGGCAGTTTGCCGAGTTGACTTCCGGTCTGAGGCTGGTCGGGCTAGATTCGCAGTAGGACCACGTTTTCAGCTGTTCTCGATCCACCCCCTTCCAAAGGCAGATCTGCCAAAGCACCTGCCCGCAAGCAGAGCAAAATGGCCCAGGCGTCTCCCAGGGGCTTCCTGGGTGCCCAAAATCCGCCCCTCTATCGCAGCCCTGACTTCCGCCCCGGCTGGAGTCCGATCGCGACCAGAGGCCGATTTCCCCTGAGGCTAACCTTCTCCGGAGTTCTTTCAAGGTAGATCTTTTATAGAAGTGCGTTGTAGTCCAAATGCTTGGCGAGGCCCTCACTCAGAAACCAGTTTTAAGGCTTACTTTGTCTGGGTTTGAGGGAATGTCGGAGGGAGTTCACAGAGAAAGTTGTCCACAGTTCGCCATCTTGGCTCCGCCCCCTGATTTAACCATTCTGAAGAGCAATTTGGAACTAACTCGAAAGGGCTATCAAACTGTTCACATCCTTCGACCTATGAGTGCCATTATTGGATCTGTATCTCAAGGGATATTTTTGTTCCATAAAAATGATAAACAAGTTGATTTTAGAAAAACCTGAAAATATTAACAAGAAATGATGATGAGCAAAACAGCAAAATTGTATGATGATGAACTCTGAAAGATTTAATTGTTCTCAGTGGTTCAGTGATCCAAGGAAATGTCAATAAACTTTGGATAGCAAATACCATCTGCATCCAGAAAAAGAGCTTTGAAGACTGAATGTAAATGAACACATGCAACATTCAGTTTTACTGCTTTCTTTCTCTTCTGGTGTTTCCCGCTTTTATTCTGATTTTACTCTCCCAATATGATTCATAAAGAAATATGCATTAAAAATGTTATTATACATGTATAACCAGAAAAAATAAAACAATAAAAGGAATGAAAAAATGTTAAAAGCCAATGCAAAGATTTTTCCAATCTTATAGGAAAAAAAAAACAATTTACAACATGATATTCCTGAGGGCAAAAGAATTATGATTGCAACCAAGATTCACCTACCTAGAAAAACTGAGTATAATCTTTCAGGAGGGAAAATGGATATTTAATGAGAGAACTTTAAAGCATTCTTGATAAAAAGACCAGAGCTGCATAGAAAATTTGACTTTCAAATATAAGACGCAAGAAAAGCATAGAAAACACAAAATGGAAATCATAAAGGACTTAATAAGTTCAAACTGTTTATATTCCTGTATAGGAAGAAGTTGCTTGTAACTCTTAAGTACTTTCTTGTTATTAGGGCAGTTAGAAGATATGCATTAAGACAGAGGGCACAGATATGAATTAAATGATATGAGATGAAAATAAAATTAAGGGCTGAGAGGAATGTGCTGGGAGAAATGGAAAGGGAGAGGCAGAATATATTAAATTGGCTCACATAAAAGAGGCCAAAAATATTTTTACATTGGAGGGGAAGAGAGGGATGAAGAGGGCCTTACTCTCATCAGAATTAGCTCAAAGAGGGAATAAAATACATACTTAATATGGGTATAGTAGCTGAAGAAGATGAGAAGCAGGGCAGGAGGGGGAGTAACAGAAAATAGTACAGATTGGAGGAGGTTATAATTAGAAGCAAAACACTTTTTTTGGAAGGACAAAGCAAGGAGAGAGAAAGTAGAATTAAAGGGCAAATACAGCTAGCTATGGTAATTGTGGGGAAAAAAGCAAGTTTTTTGACAAAGGTCTCATTTCTCGAACATTTAGAGAAATGAGTCAAATTTATAACAATAAGAGCTACTTACCAATTGATAACTGATCAAAAGATACAAATAGTTTTCAGATGAAGTAATCAAAGCTATCTATAGCCTTTTGAAAAAAAATGCTCTAACTCACTATTCACTGGAGAAATACAAATTAAAATAATTCTGAGGTACTACCTCATCCCTCTTAGATTATACGATAGGACAGAAAAGGAAAATGACAAATGGCGGAAGGATTGGGAGAATGAAACATTAATGCACTGCTAGTGGACTTATGAACTGATTCTATCATTTTGTGGAGCAACTTAAAACTATGCCCAAAGGACTATAAAAACCATCCATACCTTTTGACCTAGCAATGTCACTACTATATCTATATCCCAAAAGACATAAAAAACAAGTTTCTTTAAGGAATGAGTAGAGGATTTCATTCAAGAATAAATATTAAAAACAAACTAATAGGAGGATTCTGAAAAGATGTCAAAGTAGGCCAAAAATTCTAAGCTGTCCAGATTTTATCCACAAACAAGACAAAAGAAAAAGATGAAACTTAGAATGGTTAAAAACAAATAAGAGTTGAGACAATCAGAAAAGAACAGAAGAAAGATAGCAGAACATAAGTTTGACCCTTGAGAGGTGTAAACACCTTTAGACTAGTCCTTCTGAACAACAAAAAGGTAGCCCTTGGCATAGGTGGGTTGTGAAATAGCCTTACTCCAGGCACAGAAATTTTTCACCTCAGGGACACTATAAGGAGTAGGGCTATTTGGTTGGGTAAGATTGAGGAAACTTTTCTGATGAGGAGTGCCAGGCATAGCACTGTTGTTAAGAAGAAGCCTTGGTGGTGAAGAAACCTACACACCTGGTGGGTTTAGAAGCACGGGAGCAGAGACACTGCAGGCACTTACAAAAGGTTATTATCTTGTTTTTAGGTTCTAGGACAGAAGGGAGAACTAAAGTAAGACCTGACCCCAGAGGCAACATCCCCCAAATTCCAGGACTAGAGGTGATTACACCTACAATATGAGCAGACAAAGGAGAAAAATCCAACTTCAAAAATTACTATGGGAAGAGGAAAGCCTGAAGTTCATCTTCAGAGAAGGGAGATGAAATTTTTTTAAAAAATGATTCTCCTACCTCAAAGATTAAGGTCACATGCTTCAAAAGATTTTATAAAAGATCTGTCAAAAGGCTTTAAAAATCCAATGAAAGATATTGAGAAAAACGAAAGTAAAATTAGAACAATTTAAGAAAAACAAGTTTATGTAAAGAAAGAAAATAGAAAATTATTTATGACATCTTATAAGAAAAACAAAAGATTTGGAGAACTGATCAAGAAGAGAAAAAATAGAAATAATTGAACTATCTGAAAGCTATGACCAAAAAAAGGAATCTTGATGTTATAATTCAAGAAATAATTAAAGAAAATCATCCTAAAGAGTTAGAAGAAGTAGTAAAAATAGAAATAGAATAAAAACCACTCATTGCTAAGTGAAAGAGATCCTATGAGGAAATCCTAAAGGAACATCATGAGTAAATTCCAAAACCCTTAGATCAAAGGAGAAAATATTGTGAGCAACCAAAAAAAAACCAAATACATTTCAAATCCAAGGAACAGCAATTAGAATCACAGAAGGCCTAGTAAAGGCTACAGCAAAAGACAACTTCTTAAAATACTAAATACCAAAGAGCAAAGGACTGGAGTTATGATAAAAATTATCATAACCTACAAAATTAAACACAATCCTGAATTTAAAAAAATATATTCAATTAATTGTCAGACTTTCAGGATTTTCTTTCAAAAAGGCCTGAACTTAATAGAAAGTTTGATATATAAAATCCAAAAGAAATATCAGGTAAACATTAATTTCAAAGTTTTCAATAAGGATAAACTACTTATGTTTTATATGAGGAAATGTAAACCATATGTCTAAGACTGTCCCTGTCATTAGTAAGTGGGTCGTTTGAAAGAATGATTGGGGTAGATCTAAGTATGTTTTGATTTTAAAGAACAAAACTGTATAGGGAAAGAAAGAAAGTAATTAGATTTTAGGAATGAGCTAGAAGAGCAAGAACTGACGCAGAAGAATTGGATGGAGGAGAAAAACTGGTAGTTATGGAATCCTACTCATATTTGGAAAGAGAAAACAGTAAAATATATATATATATATATATATATATATATATATATATATATATATAAGATTTAGAAGTCTTCTAAATGTATCAAGAAAAATATAAAGGAGGGATTCTTGGGGGTGGGTGGGTTAAGTAATAGCAAAGCAAAGTAGAAAATAGAAACAAAATAGAGGTGTCTGAAAGCATAGGAAGTAAGAGTTACACTTAACATAATAATAATGATCAATGAGAAAGAGCAGAATTTATTAGAAAAAAGTAGGAGTAGTAATTGATCTCAAATTTAAAGTAAAAATAGATTCTATCAAAAGAGAAAAATAGAAACCACATTTATTGTCATGCATAATAATTAATATTGTTTTAGACTTTTAAACTAGATAGTATAAGATTGGAATATTGCTGTGATGTAGAAAATAATGTTAGTGGACTTAAAAATAATGTGTAAAGACTTACACCTTAAAGGATGGTGTTATCTACTTTCAAAGAAACAGAAGACAAGCAAGTATAATACAGTCTTACATAGATGTATATGAATGTATATATGTTTATTATGGATATCTATGTATTTCTATGTGTATTCATATATATATATATATATACATATATATATATATATATATATACATATATCTGCGTGTGTGTGTGTGTTTGTGTGTGTAACCTACTTAACTATAGCTTACTTGATGGACATGGAGGGTAGAAGAAGGGGAGGAAAGAATTAAGTAAAAAGTACAAGCAGAGAACAAAAGAAAACCTACAAATAAGCAAAAAAAAAAAGATGGATAGTTTTGAATAAAATGTGTATAATGTCTTACATACATTTTCTTGAAATGAAAATTCATAGTTTCCACAAATCTTCTCTTATAGGTCTTCTTCATATATGACAACTTTTTTCTATTTTGTTTTCTTACTTTTTTCTATTTTCTATTTAATTCAAATGAATACACTAAAAACCTGATTGATCTCTCTTCTAAAAATATGTTACTTTTGCTAATATTACAAATCAATATATCAAATGAAGTACACAACAAATTATTATGCTATCATTTTAGAATTAAACACTAGTAAGGCTTAGAGCAAAGCCTTAATATAGGCTGTGTTGAGTGATTGAATTACAAAGCATTTAACAGAAACAAAATTCACAAAAAAATCTTCAGATGGATTTCATATACAAGGCTAAATTAATAAAAAGAAGAAAACAATGGTCTCCAAATCTTTTCCATTTGGATGCTATCCCCTGGAGTTCTTTGTGACATTTCTTATCTGAGTTCTGAGGAAGACATTGATTCCTTCTCTGATGTCTTTTCTATCTATTCTCATGCCATTTGTTTTTCAGTTCATACTCAGTGACTTGCTTCATTTGAGTGCACTGGAAATTCATCATCCCTTTAGGGATCTTTCAGCATCATGAGACAGTGTTCTGTAATTTGGCCCATCATAATCAGTGATCTGAAAGCAAAAGGCCCTATCGTGATTATAAAAGTACTTTGCTCCCAAAGTCATGACAAGTAATAAAGGTTAGTTCAGAAAAAGATTTTGTTCCTCCTTCACCTATGAACAAATACACATGTAAATGTATACGTATATGTATGTGTGTATATTTGTGTTCCTCTGTGTTACAAGCCTTTTAACTCTGAACTAAAGGTTATAATTGATAGTCTTCAGCTATATTCCTCTCATGAGCATGAGGTTCTATCCAATGTTGATTAAAACTGTCATTTTTGTGTTCTATATTCCGAATCTGAGTTTCTGTGTTGTAAGGACTCTAGCAACAGTTTTCTATGTTCTGAAATCTCTAATGATTTCTAACATTATAAGTTGAAAAGTCCATGTCAGCTCCATTATCCTGTGCTCTAAATGGCCTTCCAAGTAAGATATGCGTTGTTAGTGTGAAATCATCCCTTTTTGTGTGTATATGTGGCCGGGTGGGGGGGAGGGGAGGGTTGTGGCTGTGTTTTAGATACTTTTGTATTTCAAATACCTGCATACTTGCATTATCATCCCCAATCAAAAAATCACTTAGGCATAAGGAACAATATTTTTCTTCATGTGCCCCTGAATGCCTAGATTTATGTGTTGCAATAAAACTTATTTAAGTTTTATTTATTATACTTATTTAATGTCAGTTGAACTGATAAATTAATGTGTGTTTTTTTAAATACAAGTTAGATTTGTGAATAAATATTACAGATACTATTGTTGACCTTGTGGAATAAGCCATGTAATTGCTCAGTCTCCAAATATTATATGATAAAAAATATAATATAGCTCATAACTCCCCAACTAGTTAATTATAAGAAGATATAGTCACTACTGGAAAGGAATAAGGAAGTTTTCTAGTCCAAAAACTTAATTTTATCAGTGAAAAAACTGAGACCCAGGAAAAATCAAGTATCTTACTTAGAATCATATAGTTAGCAAGTAAAAGAGCAGAGAGTTGAAGAACCATGCTTCCTGAAGAATAAGATAAGGTTCCTGCATTATGTAGGGCTACCTACTTGTAGAGTTATACTTCTTTACAATGCATATTCAAATGACCATAGATCAAGAGTTTGCAGTTGAGGAAACTGGAACCACAAGAGGCTATGTTATTTGAGAAAGTTGACAAAATCAGGTTTTGAAGCCAAGTTCCCTGACTTGGAATCAGTAAGTATCCCTCAGTTTGTTATTGATTGGTAAATATCTCCTGAAAATATTCCAAATGTGACACAGGCTGAATGCTCTTTATCATGCTTTTGCTTTCCTCTGTACTCAACATATCATCTTTTCAATGTATCTTGTATTATTCTTAAAACATATTCTATTTCATTCAGGTATTTTTATCTGATTTACAAAAACACTGATTGACTATAGTAATCTAGTGTTTAACAAACACAAAGACCCCAGCTTCTGGGATAAGAACTCACTATTTGACAAAGATTGCTGGAAAAAAGGAAATTAATATGGCAAAAACTAGGCATTGACTCACACCTAACAGCCTATGCCAAGATAACATCAAAATGGGTTCATGATTTAGACATAAAGAATCATATGATAAGCAAATTAAAAGAACAAATTATAATCTCCCTCTCAGATCTGTGGAGAAGGAAGGAATCTATGTCCAAAGAAGAACTGGAATATATTATGGAATACAAAATGGTTAATTTTGATTATATTAAGTTATAAAGGTTTTATATGAATAAAACCAATGCAAACAAGATTAAAAGGGAAGCTAGAAACTGTGAAAAAAAAAGTTTGCATTCAAGGATTCTGATAAAGGCAATATTTCTAAAATATATAGACAACTGGCTCAAATTTATAAGAATTCAAGGCATTATACAATTGATAAATGGTGAAAGGATATGGACGGAAAATTTTCAGATGAAGAAATTAAAACCACTTCTAGTTATATGAAAAGGTGCTCTAAATCATTATTAATTAGAGAAATGCAAATTAAGACAACTCTGAGGTTCCACTATACACCTCTCAGATTGGCTAAGATGACAATGAAAGATAATAATTAATGTTGGAGAGGATGTGGGAAAACTGGTGCATTGTTGGTGGAATTGTGAACTGATTCAACCATTTTGGAGAGCAATTTGGAACTATGCCCAAAGGGTTATCAAACTGTGCACAGCGATGTTTTGGCAGCCCTTTTTATAGTGGCAAGAAACTGAAAACTGAGTGGATGCCCATCAGCTGGAGAATGACTGAATAACTTTTGATATATGAATGTTATATAATATTATTGTTTTGTAACAAATGATTAGCAGGATGATTTCAGAGAGGCCTGGAGGGATTTATGTGAATTAATGCTAAGTGAAGTGAATAAAACCAGGAGGTCATTGTACATAGCAACAGCAAGATTGTACAATGATCAATTCTGTTGAATTTAGATGTTTTCAACAATGAGATGATTCATGCCAGTTCCAATGGTTTTGTGATGAAGAGAGCTATCTGTACCCAGAAAGAGGACTGTGGGAATTGAAAGTGGAGCACAAAATAGTATTTTCATTTTTTGTACTTATATTTTGTTTTTGTTTTCATTTTCCTTTTTGATCTGATTTTTCTTGGGCATCATAATAATTATGAAAATATGCGTAGAAGAATAGCATATGTTTAACATATGCTGGATTACTGCTGTCTAGGGGACCAAAAAAATGGAATACAAGGTTTTGCAAGGATGAGTGTTGAAAATTATCTATGGATATGTTTTGAAAATAAAAGGCTTAATAATAAAAAAGAAAAAAAGAATAAAACATTGATGTTATTTATATTTAATTTCTTAACTCTTATAGAACAGTTATATTCTATAAGATTCATTTATCATAAGCTATTCAACCATTCTTCAACTCATGGGCATTCACTCAGTTTCCAGTTTCTTGTCACTATATAGAAGGCCACCACAAACATTTTCACACAGATGGGTCCCTTTCCCTCCTTTATGATCTCTTTGGGATACAAGCCCAGTAGAGATACTGCTGGATCAAAGGGTATGCACAATTTGATAGCCCTTTGGGCATAGTTCCAAATTGCTCTCTAGAAAGGTTGAATCAGTTCACAATTCCACCAACAATGTATTAGTACCTCAATTTTCCCACATCCCTCCCAATGTTTGTTGTTATCTTTTCCTGTCATTTTAGCCAATCTGAGAGATATGAAATGGTACCTCAGAATTGTCTTAATTTCCATTTCTCTAATGATGATCAGTTTTCAAAGACTTAGGTACTCTGATCAAGACAATGTTCCAAGACAATTAAAAAGGATCCATGAGGAAAAATGTTAACCTCCTCCAGACAAGAATAAATGAAGTCTGAGTGAAGATTAAAGACTTTTCTCTTTTTTCACCTTCTGTCTTTTTATTTCTTCTTTTAAGAGTATGGATTATATGGTAATATGATTTTTATGAGTTCCCATATCATTTTGCTTGGCATCTTAAGGTCAGAGAAAGGTGGAAGGCTGAGAGAGAATTTGGAACTTATCTTTTTTAAATGAATGTTAATTTTTCAAAATGCCATTAGGAAACATTTAACAAAATAAATACAAATGTGTGTTTTTTAAAAGAAAGATATTTATTTCCAAGTAGAGATATGAATCCAACAATGTAGGTGCCGTAAATAGAATTTAAAAGAGAGTGGATAGAGAATACTGCCCTACAGTATAAGCTGTTTTAAAAGGCAATATCAATAGATAATATTTCTAATGTACTAAAAGACTTCAGGGACCTTTTAAGTAATCATTGGATTGGGGAGGGGGAGTAAGGAGGGAAAGAGAAATACATTCAGAAGATGCTTACCATAATCATTTAAATGGAAAAGGGTTTACCTGAACACTGTAAGAGATAAACTAGGGTTAAGTTTCCACCCAACAGTTAAGATTTAATTCCCCTGAAATCTTGAGCAAACAGAAATATTGAAAAGATAAGTTATGACAGAATTTTGCATGCTTCAAGATAATGTAAGATAATAAGTATCAGTGACCAATGAGCTTTCAGGAGGAAAACATAACGGCTCCAGAGAATTGATAAAGATGTCTAAGTTAGAAACCAATTTAAATTGACCAGGGTCAATGACCTTGAGAAGGTTTTTCTTTATTGTGCTTGCTTAAAGAGGTTCATGGATAATATCTACTTCACTCGAGGGAGAGCAATAACAGAAATCTAGATCCAATGGGTTGGGGAAGAGGGAGTCCCTAGGGCTGTACCAGGAACTATTCCTGTACCCAATTTAAGATTAAGTGGGAGGGGTCAGAGAGGGACTTAATCTAGAAAAGCTTCCTCTTGCTTCTGCATTTCAATATCTCTCAGGGAGGTGTGCCAGCTTCTCAGAGGAATGGAAGGCTGCATCCTTCAGTCTCTCTTACTCTTTCAATAAAACATCACAGTCTTTGAAATTAAGTCTGGAATCTTGTTTCTAACAGACTAATGTAATGGAAAAGAGTTTTAAAAAATGATAAAGTGTGATGTATGCATAAAATTAACTAAAAGCTTTTGGAAAGATTATGACATCTAAACCAATGACCAAAAGTGGAAAATATTAATGGAAGATATATGGGTAGATAATCTATATCTATATCTATATCTCTATATCTCTATATATAAATTATGAGAAACATTTGAGAGGAAAATATTTTAAAGGCACCTATCTGACAAAAGCTTTTTTAGAAGGATGCAAGTACAATTCTAGATATGATACATATACTATTTTAAGATACAAAGTAGGTAAAAATATTTTGTTTCTTCCATTATTTATCACTTTTATCACTAATATGTGTTCCTGAGAGCATAAAAAAGAAAACTGGCTTGTTATTTGTTTAAAGTTGTATCTATAGTGCAATAGATTTAGCAGTTATTTAGCAAAGGGTTTCCTGGAATATCTAATTTACTCCAAGAGAGAAACTCAGAAAATTTGCTAATTAGGATATTGCCTATTTTCTCAGGATATTCTGATGAAAAGAGCAGAGAATTATAATACAGAAGACCTGAGTTCTGATTTTGAAAAAGTCCTTTCATCTTTCTAGGCTTTGTTTACCTAATTTATAAAATTAAGAGGTTGAGTTCTGCAGTCTATTTTAAATACACAGATTCTATGAAAGAAGAGAAGCCAAATTAGTAATAGTTTTTAATTCAGAATCGCACTTCTAGGCTTTTTATGGAAACTTTAGATTCCATTTTGATAGTTTATGATGCTACCAGATTGCAGGTTTTAAATGATTGCCCATTTCTATGCTATAAATCTATTAGAATGGGCAATGATGTTATCCTTAAGGTTATCATCCACTGCAATGAGATATCCATATATGACCATTGAAAGCCATTCAAAGTAAAAGTAAAACTGGCAGTTTTCACTGGGATTTGAAATAAGGTTGTTAAAACATGAAATGTCCCTAATATAGTTTGTCAATCAGGCTTAAGTAGGACATGTTCTAAGAATCAAGAAAAAAAAAAAAAGAAAGAAGTACTCGGCCTGCGGAAACAAGCAAGCAGGCATGAAAAACCCACTACTTAGACATTAGTCCTGGGCTGCTTTCTTTAAAGATAAAGATGCACCAGAAAGAGTGATCACCAAGACCATCTAGTGGCTACAAGAGGCAACTACCAATTTCATAAAACTTGAGAAGGAATTGCTCAAGATCTAGCTTCTTGAGAAATACAGGTTCTACACTGCAGGAGTAAGTGCTAAAGAGACATCATGATTTTAAATGTACCATCTGTTTTTCTTAAATTATTCTAGAAAGTGGTTAATAGGATTATTCCAGAAAATAATTTCAGGGATTAGTTTACAGATTGTGATGTTAGGCAAATTACAAAAATAAAAAATAAAGCAAATAAAGGGAAGACATCTAAACACAATTAGGGGAAAGCTGTGTTATATTATGTAATCTAAAATATTTCATATTACAATCATATTAAATAACAGTATACGATAATAACATTTATGCAAGATGTCCCAAAAATCAGTTTTATTTTAAGATATAAAAGCATAAAATGCCAAGAAACTCTTGGAACAACCTATGTATTATTTTTAAAATATTATCTTACTTGATCCTCACAGTAATCAATAATGTACTATAGGCATAATTATTTCCATTTCATAGATGAAGAAAATTAATGTTAGAGAGTTGCATTTAAAAGATACCCCATCCTATTCCTTGTCCAAGATCACAAAGTATAAATGTCAACATTCAGAATGAGTTGTCTCCTTTATCCAAGTCCTTTCCTCTTTGTATTCTATGATTCTGCATCTGTCAACAGATTCATAGCATTTTGAAATGCTATAACTCAAAATAAGATGATGAACAAAATCTTGGGGTTGGAAGGAATGGTATTGAATAGGTTTACCAAATATTTTTATTTGATTGTAATTATTCTCAATTAGAGAAGAGGTTGATATAATAAAAAGACTCACTCAGGAAGATTGAGTTAAAGTTTCTCCTCTGTCATATATTATCCATTTAATCCTTGATAATTTACCACTTCAGAATTCCAAGCAACTATCTAAGATTTCTCTCTTTCAGAATAGGTAAAAATCTACATTGGCAAATGGAGAGACTTTATTGAAAGTTCTATATAAGTGGCAGCTAGATGGCTCAGCAGATAGAGGCTCTGAAATGAGAAGGACTCAAGTTCAAATATGACCTCCTACATTTAATACTTTCTAGCTGTATGACCCTAGGCAAGTCATTTAACCTGAATTGCCTAAGCAAAAAGGAATCCATTGATTCCTATAAAAAAGGAATCCATTGATATAATCTAAAACTATTTCAACTAAAAAAATTAGCAAGTATTTATTGCACGGCTACTTTATGCAGGATTGTATGCTAGACTTGTGATTTTTCTCTTACCAAGCTTTTAAGATGGAAAAGAAGGATTACAGGTAAGTGTACAACAAATTAATATGTGATAACTTCTTAGTACACATTTCATCCTTCATTTCTCTGACTAGAAAAAGTGGATTGTGAACATTAGAGAGATCTTCCTAGATCCTCCAGCACTGAAGGATGACATCCAAAGTAGTCACTTCATCTCTTACCCAAAAGTAGAACTTTATCATCTCCCTATGTCAATAGCATTTCTCAAAGAACCTTTTTCACCTTTATGTCTTCCTACATTAGATTGTGAATTCCCTGAGGACAGAGACTGTCCTTTGCATTTCTTTGTATCCTCAGAGTTCTATAATGCCTAGTGCATAGTAGATGTTTATTGATTCTTACTGACTATTGAAGAACATATGAAGAATACAAACTAAAAATTACAAAAATTCAGACAAAATAAAGTACTTCTATTCTAATGCTATTTTACAGGTGCTATAGAGTACCTAATCAGCCCTTTGCATCTCCTCTCAGGATCTCAGTTTCATCTAGTATAAATGCAGGGATTATACTAATTAATCTTTAAATTTAAGTCTTCCAGAAATTCTATGACCATATAAAATAATAATTCAATAATAATAATAATAATAATAATAATAATAATTCAATGTTTTTGGCATTTTAGCTGTTTATAAAATAATGAAAATGAATTGATTTTATCAAAAGAACACCAGACTTAAAGAAACCTGAATATATGCCTTTTTGACACTAATTTGTTACTCAAGTTAGGTTTCTTTGTACTAATTACTCAATCAAGTTGAACTTTAGTTTTTCCATCTCTAAAATCGCAGCAATGACATTAACACTCTCAAATTCTCCAGGTTGAGTTGACAATAAGGTGAGATGAGGGTGTGTCAAGTGTTTTATAAGTTTTAAAGTGGTCTTCAAGTAATTATTATTTATATAAATTTTAGGTTATTCAAAGAACAACATAGCTGGGATATATTTGTAAATAAGAAAAAAACAGGACTTTGATAAGCAGCATATTCTTCTTTTTCCAGAATTCCAGAATTCAAAGCAATAGCAATGTTTGAAGCAATGTAAAGTTCTAAACTAAAAGAGCAACTCAAGGCAGCTCCAAGCTTGCCAAGTTGTCAAAGTGCTATTTTGGAAGGTAGGGGTATGAAAGGTAAATGAGTTCATGCAGTGAGGTAAATGGAGCATGCTTTGTCATTTTCACACACTCACACAGATGTAAAGAAATATAAGGCGAAAAAAGAGGACAAAATTAAACCTGTTACCATCTGAGACTTCCTAAAAAACAGTGTGATGGAAAGTGGGATGGGAGAGAAGAAACATTTAAATTGCTTTGCTTCACAGTTACCAACTTCAAACCAGAACAAAAGGATCCCCTGCTGAGTTAACAGATACAGTCCCATAAAAGAAAGCAGTTTTTCTAAAATAAAATAAGGTAATCAGTCTATTAAAGTCTAGCTTTCTAAAGATGGTTGATATCTTGAAAACAACAACAACAAGAAGAAAATTTGCATTTATACTACTGGCATCGGTTAAATAAAAATAGCTTTCTAAATTTGAACAGGTTACAACTGGTATTTACCTCAGGGAGCAGGCTTGTGAAGGTCATTTTGACAATCTGTAGCTCAAAAAATAGATATAACCTTTTAACTTAAAACTTCCTTCCTTCTTTTCTTCTTTCTCTCCTTCCTTCCTTCTTTTATACAACTGAACGCTCCAGTTTCAATCTATTCAGGGCTTGGCAGAAATGGTTCAGAGCTTATTTTTATTGACTATAATATCATGGCAAAAATCTACTCCTCTCCTAAATTCCATTGGTATGAAAGTTTCCCTTATTGATAGAATTGAAGGCCATGCCCTCGTGAGAGGGTGAGAGGTGACTATTTGGTCTTCATCAGTCCTCTTGGATTTTCTGAAGGACAGTCTCCTTTTGGACTTGGCAAATTCAATTATACTTTGGGACTTTTGAAACTACAAGTCTTTTTTTGGACCCTTCTGGAGTCAAATTTCTTTGGGTACTACTGTCTTTCAGTTTTAATAGAAAAGATGGAAGATGCCAACCCTACTTCAGGTGCTTTAAGAAAAAGACTCTGGGAAGATATGAGAGATGCTAGTAATATCCATCATGTCCATATTCTTTAGTATTGATATATTTCTTCAGTATCTATGGCATCCAAATTCTTGGAGGAAAAGTTAAGTGACTTGCAAGAAGAAATAGCAAAAATATAGTAGTAGAGTATCTCAGCCTCCTTTCATAACTAGACAAACTTAGTCACAAAATAAACAACAAAGAAGTTAAGGTGGTAAATAGAATTTTAGAAGCTAAGGTTGATATTTGTAGAAAATTAAATATTCACATATGGGACTGATTAGTAAATTAGGAAGGGTCAAAACAGAGAAAGAAAATTATACACCAGGGCAGCTAGGTGATGCAGTGGATAGAGCACCAACCCTGAAGTCAGTCAGGAGGACCTGAGTTCAAATCTGATCTCAGACGCTTAACATTCCCTAGCTGTGTGACCCTGGGCAAGTCACTTAACCTCAATTGCCTCAGCAAAAAAAAAATTATAGACCAATTTTACTAATAAATATTGAGGAAAAAATATTTTAAAAAACTTATTTTATTAGGGGAAATTTTATATCTCCAGATGCTTACTTAACATAAAATAAGAGAAAGAGATCAATGAATTGGGCTTACAACTAAAAGAGCTAGAAAAAAAGAACAAATAAAAACACTCAATTAAATATCAAATTTGAAATTCTGAAAATAAAAAGGGAGATTAATAAAACTTTTTAACTTAATATAATCAAAATTATACATTTCTATTCCACATTGTACACTAGTTCTTTGTTGGTCACAAATCCCTTTCTTTTGAGTTCTGTATTTGAAGATCAAATTTTCTGTTTAGCTCTGGTCTTTTAATCAAAAATAAAGGAAATTCACTATTTCATTGAATTTCTATTTTTCCCCTGAAATATAATGCTTAATTTTGCTGGATGATTGATTCTTGACTATAATCCACGTTCCTTTGCCCTCCAGAACATTATGTCCCAGGCCCTTTGATCCTTTAAAGGGGAAGCTACTAGGTCTTGTTTAATCCTGACTGTGGCTTCTCGATATTTGAAATGTTTCTGGCTGCTTGAAAAATTTTCTTCTTGATCTGATAATTCTGGAGTTTTCATTTTAGAATCTCTTTTATAAGGTGATAGGTGGATTACCTATTTTACCCTTTGGTTCTAGGATATTAGGGCAGTTTTCCTATCTTACTATGTGGTTTTGATTTCTATCTCTTGTCTCATTTCCAGCATTCTTGGGGAAGAGGAGAGGTGCTTTGTATTGAATAATTAAAGTACTCATCTCTGTTCATATCCTACACATACCAGTTATTCTGAACTGCTGTAGGTCATCACCCAAACCCCATTTTTCTACTCCTATCACTGTATTCTTTATTCGCATCACCCTAAATCCTTCTATCCTGCAGTCCCAATGAACTCACTGCTCTCACAGTG
Source organism: Myrmecobius fasciatus (assembly GCA_023553655.1). NCBI lineage: Eukaryota > Metazoa > Chordata > Mammalia > Dasyuromorphia > Myrmecobiidae > Myrmecobius > Myrmecobius fasciatus. The sequence continues at coordinate 17,003 of JAJPUD010014943.1, forward strand.
CTCTCTAGAATGGAATAGGCAAAAAAAAATACTTACCTTCATTTTAAATCTTTTCACTATCATATCTGTCTGGCAGTTGTTGATACCTGGCTCCCCTCTGAAGTCGTAGTCTTCCTGATCACCTTTTCTAGTATTGATTTAACTTTCACTCATTGTCTTCAGCTCCAAGGCCAAAGTGAGAAAGTTAGAATATTTGTTTGTCCCCATTTACACTTCCAGTTTCTCCCTCTATCTCTATCACTCAATAGTAATCTTTCCTCCTTTCAGATTCATGCAATTCACATCTTTCAACCAATCTAAATCCTGAGCTATTGTTTACAAACCGATAAGGTACCATCTTTCCTTTCTCAAAGTTTTCATTATATGGCTTTCAGTCTTTCTCTTCTCTCCAACCTATGTTCATTGTAGTAGTCTTCAATACACAAATTGACATTCCATTAAACACTGTTTAGTTCTATAACTGCCTCATTTTCCATGAACCATTCCTCTACCCTAATTTAGCCATATATAAAGATTTTCAAACTCCCAATGTTGCCATCCATTTTGAATATATCATATCCATGATCAAGAATTCTGAAATCCTCTTATCATAATATTGATTTTTCACATCTCCTCAATTCTGTGCCACATCTTACTTTTCAACTAGACTATTAATTCCAATTCATCAAACCTCCAAATTCTCTTTTAAGACATCACTATCAACACTAGCCATTGTTTCTTTTTTTCCTAATCTTGATCCTGAGATGAACCATTCAAATCTACATTGTCTTCTTAAGTCTCAGGCACCCTTACCATATCCAATTGCATCCTTTCAAGTCTCATCTTTGCATCACTCCCATAATTCTTTGTCTTCACTCCTACACTGGTGCTACTTATGGAAAAGGGAGAAAACCATGCACCCATTCAAATTGGATCCATTAAAACTTTGTTATATAATTTCAAATAGACCCTCCCTGTTGGTAATCAATCATCCTATACCCCCCTTTTCTTTATTTTTTGTTTATTTGTTTATTTCTATAGCCCCCTTTTCAAATCGCTATTCTACTCTCCACATTAGTTCTTTCAAATATTTTCACCCCTCTTCAAATATTCCGTGGGTCTGCCTCTCTCCACTCTCTCAGTTGAGAACTTTGCCTTGTATTTTTATTAAAAAATCCAATCCATTCACCAAGATCATTTTTCTTCTCTTTCCCATCTCATACCATCCAGATACTTTCTGTCAATATTTTGTTTCACTCTTATTTTCCATGAAGGAGTAACTTAATTCCTCACCTAGGGAAAACTCTCTATTGGATACAAATCATCCCATTCCTGTCTTCTCCAATAAATTATACCCTCTAACAATCCCACTTTCTCATTTATCTTTAATCTCCCCCATCTTCTGCCTCCTACAAACATGTCCATGTCTCCCCCATCCCCAAAAAACCCTCAATTGAACCTCATATTCCATCTATCTTCCTAAACCTCTTTTTCCTCTCGAGGCTAAATTCATAGAGGAAGCTCCTCTCAGTCTCTTCTAAATTTCCTATAATCTTACCTCCAATATCATCCTTTCATTGAAACTGATCTCTCCAAAGTTTTCAATGATCTTCTAATTGCTAAATCTTAGTCCTCATTTTGCTTTACATTTCTACAGCTTTTAACATTGTTGATCACCCTCTTATCATTGATAGTCTTTTCTCTGTTGTTTTTTCATGACACCACTCTGTCCTTGGTTCTCCTCCTGTTTTTCTTACTGTTCCTTCTCAGTTTTCTTTCCCATATCTTCATCCAAATCACACTTTCTATGTATATCCAATAGCATTTTGCTTTTGTCATCTCTTCCTTTTCTATATTACTTTTTATGATTTTATTTAGATATTATGGATTTAACTTTCGTCTTTATACTAATGTGTCTGAAATCTATACATCCTGATCCAGTTTTGTATTTCCAAATGCCTTTAAGACATCTCAAACAGGATGTCCAAAAGACATCTTAAACTCAACATATCCAAAACAAAATTTGTTATCTTTTCTCTTAAACCCACCCACCCTTCCAAACTTCCCTATTTCTAGTGACAGCATGACTCTTATCCTATTTCCCCAGGAATCATTCTTAACTTTTCAATATCTCTTATTCTCTCAGCATTCTCAGGCAATTTTAAGTTACAGAAAATATCCTGAAGGAGTTTTCTCCACAAGTCTGATCCATGCATATATGCATGCATGTATGTGTGTATGCATATGTAAATGTATGCATACATACATATACAGATATTTGTTATATATAAAAATAATATTTAGCAAAAATGAATGTATTTTCTCTCTTCTGATATTCCTCTATCCTCATAGAAGTCCTCATCACCTCATTTGTAGATCATTTCAATAGCCTCCTGGTTGATCTGCCTGATTCAAGTTTCTTGCTGTCCACTCCATACTCCATGTAGCCATCAAAATGATTTTTCCTTAAAAAAGGACTGATTATGTGAGTCATGTTTTCAATAAACACTGGTGACTCTGTCACATTCAGAATCAAATTCAAAATCCTTTGTTTGGCATTCAAAACTTTTCATATCCTACTTCCTCAACTTTTCAAATGTTCTTATATTTTATATCTCCTCATCCCATATACTCTTCAACAAAGTGACACTAGTCTCACATAAAATACTGCATCTCTCAGGTAGAGCTTCCTCCCCCCCAGACATCTCCTAGACTTAAAATCCTTTTCTCCTTCATTTCTGACTCAAATTTTGCTAGCATCTTTTAAGGCCTAATTAAAATCTTACCTTCCATAAGAAGTCTCTTCCAATCCCTCTTAATTTCAGTGCCTTGCCTCTGTTAATCATATCCTATTTTCCCTGTATATAGCTTTTTTGAATATATTTGTGTGCTGGTCCCCCCTCCCTTTCTACACTATATTGTTAGCTTCTTCAGGGCAGGATGCATTCCCAGTCCTTAGCCCAGTGAATGGAAAATAGAATGAGTTTAATAAAGATACATTTACTACTGATTATATATATGGTTTCTTAACATCTGAGTCAAAATCTGTTTCTAACTGGGCTAGCACTGATGCCTAAATAAGGGTCTCTTGTCCCATGTTTTTTAGTAAGGTTCTCAGCATATATATCACCACATGTTGCCCATTACTACCAGCCCCATCACAGGAAAAAATGGGACATTTTTAAATGTATCCATACCCAAGAAGTCAGAATAAATGCTTCCTGGGTTTTATATATATATATA
>JAJPUD010014943.1:20624-39219 GCA_023553655.1 Myrmecobius fasciatus
ATATCATATACTTACACAGAAATATACACATGCATTCATGCATGTATATATGAATATATGTATGTATACCTCCTTTTGTATGTATGTTTTGTATATAGAGATACAGTAAATATATAGGATGTTTTCCCAAAAATGTTATTATAATTTGAAATTAGAATAACTAAAAATCACACTAAGAATCTTAAAACATCTTCAATTTTGGAAAACTTGCAATTTATATTTGTTCATATTTATAGTGCAGATATGTGTACATGACAGTACATGTGTATATTCTGTGAATATATATTTTGCATATTAAATGCATGTATATTCACAGAGATATATACACATACCCATTTAGATACATATATGTGTGAATTATAACTTTTAATAAATATTTATTATATATCTATAAATATAATAGATATCTATATTTTTATATCTCAAGAATGGGATCATACCTGTGTACAAAAATCCTTCTCAAATACATCAGGACATTCTCTGTAAATTATAATTTTCTAAGAGCACTAATGGGTGAAATTGCTTGCTCAGATTCTCATAGTAAAAAAAGGACATATAAATGTAACAATAACAAAACATTCACTTGAGGGTTTGTGAATTTTTTTTTGCAAATTAAGGCAGAAGAAAATCTCCATTATTCCAACACATATGCTCACAAACTCCAAGCTAGTGTGGGAAAGTATCATATGAACTATCTTAAACAGTTTGTGTATATGTACATGCATAGATAAAGCTGTTGGTATGTGACTGCATTAGCAGCAGATGGTGAGAGTTATGATGTGTCTTCCATTTGTACCAGAGTGTCATGAAATCACATGTCTAGCATCATAGGAGTCTTAGGAGTCTTTGATTTAAAATTTGAAGGGATCACAAAGGCCCAAAACCCTAAACTTCTCATTTTACAGTTGAGAAAAATGAGGCCAAGTGAGTTTAAAATGAGTGAAAGCTTGAAAAACAAATGTGAAACAGTGTGAGCAAGCTTTCCATTAGTTCAGTTTTTGAGAACAAGATTGGAACTAGATAATTTAGTAAATAAATCAAAACTTTTTTATAAAACATATTGATAAAATTGCTTTTGTGTTCTAAAAAGTCATTTTAATAACTCATATTTTCCTCTAAGTTTTGAAGACTTTTTTACTAAAAATCACTCCATGAGGTAAATAGAATAGATGACTCCCTGGCCAGTAAATGAAAAACAAAACAAAACAAAGAATGACTTATAAAGAATATTTTGCTAGTAAGTGTAAAACTTGAAATTTGAATTCAGATTTCCTGACTCCACACAGTGCCCTTAATATTCACCCCTCTAATCTTTTATCAGTCAATTAATTTGGACAAATCTAAATATCTAAAAGTATTATTCTAATTATGTAAGCATGAAGATTGACACATACAAGTATCATTCCAGAAAGTTACACAGACATTATTTGAGTTAGGTCACTGGTTATACAAACTCCTTCATGAAGTTCTGATGATTTGTAAAGTTTGCTATTTTATAAGCACCTTGCATGGAGCTGAACAGCTAAAATGACTAATCAGCAAATTTTATGAAAACTCATGAAGAGGAAAGCTTATCTGTGTACCTTAATTAGCAAAATATGCTTTCCTGTCAAAAAGGCAGAAGGAAATATGACTTATGCATTTACCAGCTTGTTCTTTGGTCAGTAATATATGCAAAACCTCAACAAAATTTAGTATGTTGCCATTGAAGAAGCAATCTCATCAGCAAAATAAAATGTGTTTAATAATTGGATCTGTGGAAAGGAAAACTAGATTAACATTCATCTTCATTAATAAAATACCTGAAGTAAATGGATATTCTCATTATTGAACTATATGAAGTGGATTGACCCGTATTGACATTCCTTTTAAAATGACCTCATTTTGGACATCTCATGTCTGAATTGAAAAATTTTATTGCTATTTTTAGAACCTATTACAAGCCAGGTGAATATGCTTTAAACCTACCATTATAAACATTCAGTGATAAATATGGCATATAAAATTGGATGGGTATTTGGATAATTTATCAAATGAGTATTTCCCCTTTATTATACATATTTAAGAGTAAACCTAAGCAATCAGAATTTTCCTATTTCCCTTCCCCACCCTCCTAATCTATCAAATAAAACAATTTTCATGGAGAGGCTTTCATAAATAAGATGTACTTCAAGAGAAGAAATGATAGATATTTACATAGTGTATAAATATTTATTCCAAATACATTGAAATAATTTTTATTTTTCAAAACACAGTTTGAATATAAAACTTTTGTCATAAGCCAGTACATGCTTGTTTTCAATTGTGTTTGTTGAAAAGTCCAGAGTTTTAAGAAAAAATAATTAGAACAAACAAATAAAAAACCAATACTGTTATTGAATTTTTTAATCATAACATTTTATACAGTTATGTATCACCTTTCTACCAGTAACACAAAGAGACACTATGTGAGTGCATAGGCACGAATCATATCTCAGAAACTAACTAGCTCTACAACACTGGAAAACTCATTTTATCTCTCCAAGTCTTAGTTTCCTCATCTGTAAATGAGGCTATAAATAGCATCTAATTTACCAGGCTATTATAAAGATCACATGAAATAAAATATATAAAGTATTTTGAAAACCTAAAAAAGTGTCTTATTTATACCTATAATTAAAATCTTAAACTTATCCTATCAGTAGCAGTAATAACAAAGCTTTTTTTATATTAAAAAAATGAATTTACAAGCTAGAAACCATTATGAATATTAACTTGGATTGTGGCCTCAAAGTATTAAGTGAAGATCAATCTAAAATAATCAGCATGTTAGTTAAGCATATTCCTTATATCATTATTATATGATTAAATGTGCATTCTTACTAGTCTGTCTTGTTATTTTTAAACAATCAATAAATGAAAAATAATACTGTATTTGTAGACAATATCTTGAATTTGGACTTTTGAGTTTTGGAATAATTAAAACCAAATTTGAATTTTTAATTCACTTTACTGTACTCCCCATGTGCAGTTAAGAAATCTCTTGTATTCTAGGCCATCACATCTCATACAACTATTCCCTTCTTTTTATTCATGCAATTAATTCCATACTAATCTGATCATCTTTATCACCTCTTGCCTGAACTATTGCAAGTGCATCATAATTGGTCTCCTTGTGTTTAGCCTCTTCCCCGCTCTAATTCATCCCCTAGATAGCTAATAAATTAATACTTTAAAAGTACATGCTATTCTTCTGCTCAAAGTTTTGAATGGCTCCCAAATACTTTAAGGTAAAAAGCAATGTCCTCTCCGTAACTTTCAAAGATCTTCACAATATAGCTCCTGCACATCTTTCCAGGTTGGTTATGGATACTTCTCATACCTGTATTCCAGCCAAGTTGATTTACTTCTTGTTTTCTGTACAGGATATTCCATTTCCTATTTTCGAGCACTTGCATAGGATATAGCCCCTGCCTGGAATGTTTCTTTTCCTCATCTTTTAATGCCCCCATCTACCTTCATGGCTCAGCTCAAATTCCACTTGCCACAAGGAAACTTGCTGATTCTCCAATTTTTAGTAGCCTCCCATAAAAATATTATTGCATTGGTTTAACATACAATTTTCACTTATATTATTTTTGCTTTTTTACTTATCTATTTATAGATATATGTATCATATATCATATATATTATATATCATATATTTCATATGATATATATGTATAGATATATAGATTGATAAATTGCAAGGCCCTTGAAATCAGGGATTTGGATTCCCATTACCAAGTACAGTTCCTTAAACATACTAAGAGTCTTATAAATATTTCTGAATTGACATTTAGCATATGATACTTATTAAGATGGATTCTAAATAACAAGTTATAAAAAGAAAGGGATATGCCTAATTGAAGGAAGCTTTTTAGCCAGAGATATCACAGGTCCTATATATATAATCACACATAGATACAGTCTAACAGTTAATGAAAAACAACTATCTTTAAGATTTTCCTCTTAAAATAACAGAATGATTATTATCTCACATTGAAATAATCCTGATAAAAATAATAATTTATGTACATATCTGTGTGCATGCAACATATATACATATTTGTGTAGTCTATATGTGTTGTGTAAGTGTATTATATATATATATATATGTAAATATATATACATATATATACATAGTATTCATGCATGTGTATGTGTGTGTATCACTCCAAGATTGGCAATGCACTTTATATACACCAGGGCTTCTTAAACTTTTTTCACTCATGACCCTTTTCACCCAAAACATTTTTACACAACCCCAGCTATATAGGAATATAAAATAGGCATATAAAAAGCTTCCTGAGACATGAAAGAATTATTGAGTGTTCAGAGTGATTTAAGAATGAAAGATTATTATCCTATTAAAAACTCTTAACTTTTTGTAGTACATAAGGTGACTAAGTGAATCAAAGTTAAAAATCAGAGATCACTGCTATTATTAACAGAGAATAACCTTTGTATTCCTCTGGGTAAGTTCCCATAATTTAGTTACTATAGATGTGCTGCAAAGCTGTCATGGGAAAAAAAAAACTTATGACATCAAAAGCTTTCCCTATTCCAATGAAATCAGAGGTCTTTACCCAGTTTCCTTAGTAACATTGCCTTACATGGACAAACATCTCACACCTGATCCCAAGATAAGGTTGAAATAGATTCATGATTTAGACATTAAGGGTAAAATTAGAAGCAAATTAGAAGCATATAGGATAGTTTACCTGTTAGACATTTGGACATTGGAGAAATTTATGATGAAACAAGAAATAGGGAACATTATGAAATGCAAAATAGACAATTTTTTGCATTAAAATAAAATTAGTTTTGCACAAACAAAACTAATGCAGCCAAGACTATACTGGAAGAGGAAAGCTAGGAAACAATTTTTGTAGCCAGTGTTTCTGATAAAGGTTTCATAATCAAGTCAAGAAGCAGTTAACATTATGTGCCAGATCCTGTGCTAACCACTGGGGATACAAAGAAAGGTAGCATCCTCACAGTTGCCCACTTCCACACACCAATCATTACTTTCATAAACCTCAAAGTCTAATAGAGAGTTTCCAAGACAATACACAAGCAAATATAAAAGAGACAGAAAGAGAAATCCCATTTAAAATAATTGTAGACAAAATAAAATATATAGGGCTTTATCTGCCAAGGCAAATCTAGGAACTATATGAACACAATTACAAAACACCTCTAACATAATTGGGGTCAGATCTAAACAATTGGAAGAATATCAACCCAAATTGACATATTTGTTCAGTTCCATATTAATCAAACTGCCACAAAATTGTGGTCATATTTTTCAGAGATAGAAAATAATAACAAAATTCATCTGGAAGAACAAAAGGGAAAGAATATGAAAGGAGTTAATGTAAAAAATACAAAGGAAAAGGGCTTAGCAGTACTAGACCTAAAACTCTATTATAAAAAAGCAGTAATTAAAACCATTTGGTACTGGCTAATAGAGTGGTGGATAAGCAGAATAGGTTAGACATGCATGACAATAATCAATGACTATAGTAAACTAGTTTTTGATAAACCCCCAAATTTCAGCTTCTGGAATAAGAGCTCACTATTTCACAAAATTTTCTGGGAAACCTGGAAAGTTATGTCAGAAACTTGGCATAGACCTACATCTCATACCTCATACCAAAATATGGTAAAAAATAGGTACATGATTTGGTGTAAAGGGTAAAACCCCATACACAAATTAGGAGAACAAGGGACAGCTTATTTATCAGTTCTTTGGAGAAGGGAGTAATATATGATCAAAGAAGCACTAGAGAACATTAAAAAATACAAAATGGGCAACTTTGTTCACATTAAATTAAACAGTTTTTGCACAAACACAATCGACACAAACAAGATTAAGAGGGATATGCAAAGCTGGGAAAATTTTTACAGCCAGTGTTTCTGATAATGACCTCATTTCTAAAATCTATGAAGAACTGTGTCAAATTTATAAGAATACAAGTCAGTCCCCAATGAATAAGGGGTCAAAGGATATGAACAGACAATTTTCAGATGATGAACTCAAATCCATCTATAGTCATATGATGCTCTAAATTACTATGATTAGAGAAATGCAAATTAAAACAATTCTGAGATACCACCTCACATCTCTCAGATTGGCTAAGATGACAGGAAAAAATAATGATAAATGTTGAAGGGGATACAGGAAAACTGGGACACTAATACATTGTTGATGGATGTGTGAACTAATACAAGCATTCTGAAAAACAGTTTGGAATTATGTCCAAAGATCTATAAAACTATTCATACTCTTTTGTTCAACAATGCCACTACTAGGTTTGTATCCCAAAGAAACCATGAAAAAGGTCAGAGAATCATACATGAAAAAATGTTTGTGGCAGTTCTTTTTGTAGTGGCAAGTATTGTAAAATAAGTGGATACCCATCAATTGGGAAATAACTGAGTAATTTATTATATACAAAATATGTAAATACTACAATATTATTGTTCGATGAGAAATGAGCAAATTATTTTCAGAAAATCCTGTAAAGAACTGAAGCTAAGTAAAATAAGAAGATCTATAAAGAATTGCACACAGTAGCAGCAAGATTATGTGGTGGCCAATTATGATAGACTTAGCTTTTCTCATCAATGCAGTGATTCAAGACAATTCCAATAGATTTAGGATAGAAAATGCCATCCACATCCAGAGAGAGAAATATGGAGACTGAATGTGGATCAAAATATACCATTTTCACCTTTTTGTTATTGCTGTTTTATTTGCTGCTGTTGTTTGCTTTGCCTTTCTCACTTTTCCCTTTTTGTCTGGTTATTCTTTTGTAACATGACAAATATGGAAATATATTTAAAAATGATTGTACATGTAAAAACTGTTTCATATTGATTGCTATCTTGGAGAGAAATAAGAGAGGTAAGAGATGGGAAAAGAAAAAAAAATAGGAACTCAAAATTTTACAATAATGAACATTGAAAACTATTCTTTTTTTTTAATTTTATTTTATTTGCATAACATATGTGTGGGTAATTCTTCAACAATAACCCTTACATAGCTTTCCATTACAAATTTTCCCCCCCAACTTCCCCACCCCTTCCCTAGATGGCAGGATATCCACTACATGTTAATTATGTTAAAATATTGGCAAATCGAATATATGTATACATATTTCCAAACTTATCATTGTTGTGCAAGAAAAATCTTATCTACACAAACGATATATCAGATAAAGGAAACACAATGTAAGCAAACATCAATCAAGGAGTATGAGAATGTTATGTTGTGGTCCACATTTCGCATCCCTCTCTCTGGGTGCATATGGCTTTCTTCAGTGAACAATTGAAGGTGGTTTGAAACATATCATTGTTGAAGAGAGCCATGTCCATCAGAATTAATTGTCATATAGTACTGTTGTTGCCGTGTATAATGATCTCCTGGTTCTGCTCATTTCACTCAGCATCAGTTCATGTAAGTCTCTCCAGGCCTCTCTGAAATCATCTTGTTGGTAATTTCTTACAGAACAATAATATTCCATAATGTTCATATACCATAATTTATTCAGCCATTCTCCAATTGAAGGGCATCTATTCAATTTCCAGTTTCTAGCCACTACAAAAAGGGCTGCCACAAACATTCTTGCACATGTGGGGCCTTTTCCTTTCTTTATGATTTCTTTGGGATATAAGCCCAATAGAAATGCTGCTGGGTCAAAGGGGAAAACTATTCTTACATGTAATTAAAAAATAAGTTATTATTGAGAGAGAGAAAAGAATCATTGCCTTAGAGTTTGAAAGGCTCTTAGAAGCCAATTATTCCAATTTTTACAGATGAACAAAATGACACTCAGATAAATTAAAGAATCTTTCAAAATCATGCCAAGTAGTAGTGCCAAGATCAAAGTCTGCTTTTCTACCTCCAAGCCCAGTGCTCTTTCACTGAACTATCCCACTCCCCTGTATCTGACTCATCTGATTGGGCTTTTTGTGTATGATCTCATGATTTTTAAATATAATGCTATGAGATAAATAGTTATTTTATTGTATTATATTATGAAAGTACAGTTTCCTTATGTGTAAAATCAAGATAATAATAGCATCTATCCCATAAGGTTGATATGAAGATCAAATCCGTTAATGTGTAATTCACTTTAAAAGCATTAAATGAATGTTTTTGTTAATTGAGGGTTAATTCTTGTTATTATCATTATTATTACTATTATAGTAAGATTTTTTCTTTCAAGAAGGAAGGCATTTCATATAAAAATTACATATGAGTGAATGGTGCTTAAACCTAAAAGTCTGGAATGTCAGAGAAAATGACTTTTCCCATAAGACAGCCAATTGATAAACAATAGAGAAGCAATCATGATATTGATTTGATTGCTCAGATTAACAGGTAGAAATAAGGATTTTTGTTGTATTTTGTACATTGTGGCAAGACAGATGGGAAAATAACTCCAATTGGATGGCTGGATAGGATCTCAAGCATAGTTTTGCCTCGAGCTGGCTATAGAAAGCACAGTTCCAAAACTGTGTGGATTAACTCCAACAGAAATTTGGACATAGTTTGAGAGGTAACATTTTAAGGGGGAAAAGTAAGGTAGTTACAGAAAGCAGCTTCCCATAGAGGGAAAGCATGCTCTTGCTGGGTGGGGCTATATATTATGAGTTAAATTTGTCCTAACTCATTCATCTATCAAGACACTTCAACTTCAGAGTTAAAGTTCTGAAGCTGAGTGGAACATTTTTTTCATGGACAGAAGGCATAGTTTCTAGTAAACCTAGGTGAAAAGGAGAAGCACCAGGACAGATGGTAAGACAATACTTTCAACACTTCAAAATATCTCTAGTTTCATAATGGGAGTACTACATCTATCAACACAACTACAACTCCTACATATTTTATTAAATTATTTTCATGGTTGGCAGTGTCAATAAAATTGATCAGCTCATAGTAAGCCTCTAGGTGACAAACTTCATAATCAGGATTCAGGGTAACCTAACTACTGTTTGGAGATATCCCAGAGTAACTTTTTATTCAGACTGTTTGATTCAACAATAATAGATCATCACCTTCCATTTCACATAACAGAGTATTTACTGAATCATCATACAGTCCATACAAGGTACAGGAATTGTATGCAAGAGTATATAGCTTCTGATCCTATCAAATATTTAAACTGACTCAATCTTCATTAGCATTTCTGTTTCATATTTATATAATTATCACCACATAAAAGTAATATAGCTGTTACTGTAGAAAGCAGAAAACACTCTCTAGTAGCCATGAAAAGAAATAATGTATTTTAAATTATTCTCACCCTAGCAATAATAGCCATCTTGAGACTTTCAAAGACAAATCATTTCTATACACATACCTAAGTGTGTATATGCATGTATATGCAAATATATGCAATGTTTTTAATGAAAAAAAAAAAAACAAAGTAGACTTAACCTGAAGAGCTTACCTTGAATTCTAGAGAAATTTCTAGCTTTGTTCTCAGTAACAAATCTCCTGGGAATTAGCAATTGTATATGGGAAAACAAAACATTACATCAGTTGGGAAAGGGTCATAATTCACAGACTAGATTATTTACTTAATAGTAAGTTGATGTCTTTATCACTTTAGAATAGTTTTCAAGAGATAATAAGAAAAAAGATTATCAAATCACTATGGAAGGCAATTAATACAATTCAACAAACAATAAATATCTACAGTGTAAGAGTCAATATTATTTTCTATTAAAGCTATATGTTTATAGATGGTAGAAAATGAAGATTATAGACCAATAGAATGATAGAACGATAGAAAGATGGGTATGTAGACAGATCATAGATAGAGGTGTGTGTGTGTGTGTGTGTGTGTGTGTGTGTGTGTGTGTTTAGACACAGTCTATTCCACTTATAGATTGGAGACTCCAGAAGGGAAGGAAAATTAAAACAAAAAAAAAAACATACTCCAATGCTTTTAATTTCTTATTCTCATCTCATCTTATGCATCAATTCAACAATCATATTGTAAATGTCTCCATTTACACAGCATATATTATGTGATAATGTATGTACATTTAGATTTTATATGTGTGCATATCTATCTATATGCATGCATATACACATAATTGTGTATGCATGTATGTGTATACGGTAAAGCAATATTTCTCTATGTGTCAATGCTTTATCTAAAATAAGTGCCTAATAATTTTTAAATTGATTAATCAATTTTATCACCTCCTGATCTCTGATCTTTTAGGAGTATTGTCTTGCTTTTTCTGAGGCAAATTGTTTTAAGGAACTAGACTTATTTTGTCCATTTTCACCAAATCCTATAATTGTCTCCTATATCCCTGTCTAAATAACTACTTGTAAATTAGTTCATTGTTCTTGTTTTTAAAGTCAAACCACCCTTAATTTGAGCAATATTGTATTACCCCCCCCAAAGTATAGCCTATGTCAAGTATCATACATTTCTTAAATAATTCTGTTTCAGGGATTTTTCATTTCACAGCTACAGGGACTCCTTTCAGTGACACAAATTTAAAACTCAGCTATGACTTAGCAAAGGATCCTTCAAAGGTGTCTTTTTACTAAGGTATTCTGGTCAACTTGGTGATGGGCCTCTATAAATTTAGCTAGGCTGGTTCTTAGGCAACAAGGACATAAATGGTCCTCAACCCAAAATCAAGTCCTCAGCCTTTCATATTGGTAGGAATTTATCAATCTTTGGTGTCTTGTTTTCTATTTAGCAAATACTTTGCACCAAAGAGCTCCACAAAATCTCACTTTCAAATTCCCAAAGCACTTTCCAAATATTGTCTCCATAACTAGATTGAGAGTGCTATTATTATTAAGTGTTACTATTACAACCATTTCATAAATGAGGAATTTGAGTTTAAACGGTTTCCCCAAAGTTACATAGTTAGTGTCTTGTGTCAGAATTTAAACTTTGGTCTTCCTGATGCCAGAAGCAGTACTTTATACAAAACTAGATCCTATTGGAGAAGATATTTAAGGGGAAATTAAGTTGACAGCTAAGAGATAAATGAGACTTTTTTAAAATTAAGTATAACAGTGGTCTGAGATTTTTTATATCACTTCTTAAATTCAGATATGTGACAAACGACTGGGCATTCAATATGTAATTACCTACTATTGATGTCACATTTTCAGTTAACTTGGCTTCTTGATATTTGAGGGTTCAGGGAGGCAGCTAAAATGATGGGGTTTTATAAATATGATTTCACAATTTATTTTTTGATGCCATACATGTTTTCTTTCTCCTCTGATCTTATTTTTATGTACCTCACTGGGAAAATGAAGTACAGAAATTAATAACTTGTAAATTGTTTTTATTCTTCCATTTTTAGAGACAGAATTATAAGATAATACTGGCCTTATTAAATGTTAATCATAATCATTTTGTATCACATTCCATTTTTCGGAAATAATAAAGATATTTTTTTGAAAAATTAGTGAAATTCAATTGACTGAGGGCTAGATGAGAAGTACAGAGGCAGGTAAAGGCAAAAATTGAAATTACTTCCTCCTCAAATCCTACTGAGCCTTTAAATCCCTGCAAATGAAAGGTAAAAAGCAAACTTCCTTATTACTTCCCATTGTCCAGCCTAATTCAGATAGTGAGGGGGAAAATACATTTTTGAGTTCTATGCTATTTAGCTTTTCAGCCGACCATCTCCTTCAAAAGTATTTGAAGGTTCAGCACACATAGTGAATTTTAGATTCCTCTGAAAATGGAGTGTGTGAAAATGAAGTCTGTTTCATGGTGATAAGATGCAGTTTTTTATTCCATAAACAGCATTACAGAATCAAACCCTACACTTCTAAAACTACCTCCTTTCCAATCTGACATGATGTCATGCACCTTATTATCATGAATGCCTTAAAGAAATTCTACTATCAGTTCACTGAGCTAAACTCATCTAAAGAATAAGTCAATTAAATGTCATATAATCTTAAGTACAAAACTACAGGGGTATGAGTTCAGAATCGCCTTGTATTAAAACCCATTATATTCTAAGACTGCTATAGAACTTATTCCATGGGAAGAAATAATTTACTTTCAAAGAATTAATGTTGGATTCATGATTTTACCTTCATGAAGAATTTGAGTGCAGTTCATATCTTATCTAAGAATTAGAGAATGGATACTAGAAAATTATTTCAGACATATAGATTATGGTCACAAAGTTAATAAATCCCCAAAGTGGGATTTGAATCTATATCTTCTTGAATCAAGTCCAGATTACCATCTTAAATTCTATTCCACACTTAAGAATTTGAGAAAGCTCAAGGAAAATTCAAATCTTATTCAAACAAAGCTGACTAAAACGGTACATATTTCTCAGGCACAAAATATGTTCAGAGTTAAGTAAAATGAAATTATGACATAAAAGAGGAAAATATATGACAATAAAACCAAAGGAAACTTGATTGGAATAATGAAAAGAAAATTCAAACTTTGGAATTTGGCTATAATATTCCTGAAAGTTTCCATTTTAGGATCTCTTTCAGAAGAGTATTGATGGCCCGACTTGAGCTTGAGGATAAGGCGATGGTGCCCATGTTTGGGCATCTCGGGCCAGGAGATGGAGGAGGAAGAAGGATCATCACCAGAATTATGTGAGAGGAAAAAGTCAAGCTGCCCTGAAAATGAGCAAATAGCGCTACAAACTCTTCCAGAGAAAACCAGAGATATTTCAACTATGAGGTCTTCCAAATATATATTATTTCAGCATTTTGCAAAGCTTTTCTTGGGATGTCTTGCAGCAGTTACTAGTGGTATGATGTATGCACTGTATTTGTCAACATACCATGAAGGGAAATTCTGGTTTTCCAGCAGACAGGTGTTTATGAGCTTACACACAACAACAAAACTGTATCACTGAAGACTATAAATGCAGTGCAACAAATGACTTTGTATCCAGAACTGATTGCCAGCATACTATATCAAGCAACTGGGAGTGAAGAGCTGATTGAGCCAGTATATTTCTACATTGATATAGTTTTTGGATTACAGGGAATTTATGTGACTGTATTGTTTGTAACAAGCTGGGTTATGAGTGGAACTTGGCTAGCAGGAATGCTTACTGTTGCATGGTTCATTATTAATAGGGTAGATACAACAAGAATTGAGTATTCTATTCCTTTAAGAGAAAACTGGGCACTACCATATTTTGCATGTCAAGTTACTGCTCCTACAGGCAATTTGAAAAACAACATAAATACTTCTGTAGAGAGATTTTGCTACTTGTTGGTGAGTGCAGCAACATATACTTTCATGATGATGTGGGAATACAGTCACTATCTCCTGTTTCTTCAAGCAATCTCTTTATTCCTTCTAGACTCCTTTTCCCTCATGCAAGCAGAGAAGGTTCATGAAGTGTACAAAATCTATTTGTTGTCCTTCTTCCTGGGATATTTACTGCAGTTCAAAAACCCAGATTTATTGGTATCTCCTTTATTAAGTTTAGTAGCTTCCTTAATGCTTGCTAAATGCCTACAGATGAATGTGAAAAAAGGAACTCGTATAGCCAGAATGATGAAAGTGATGTATTTTTATTTGATATTTACATTAACAGTGATGCTGAATGTTATAATGAAGACATTTGTCCCACACAAAGAAAATGGGCACATGTTAAAATTCCTTGAAGCAAAATTTGGACTAAATATGACTAAGAATTTTACAATGAATTGGCTTCTTTGTCAAGAATCCCTGCAGGCTCCATCTCAGGATTTTTTTGGGGGGATTGACACAGTCATCTTTATTGCCTTTCTATATATTAGTTTTAATTATTTGCCTTTTTTCTATGATACAAGTTATTTTTAGAAGAATCAATGGCAAGTCCCTAAAAGAAATAGTTACCCTTGAAGATAGTCGAATTGGAGAAAGACCAGAAATAGTTTATCATGTAATTCACACTATTTTATTGGGCTCTCTTGCAATGGTGTTAGAAGGCATGAAATATCTTTGGACTCCTTACGTGTGCATGCTTGCTGCATTTGGTGTATGTTCTCCTGAACTTTGGATGACTCTTTTCAAGTGGCTTCGATTGAGGGCTGTACACCCAATATTTTTGGCTCTTATTCTGAGCATGGCTGTACCTAAATGGTTTTAGCTTATGGAAAGAGTTTTTTCCAAGAATAATGACAGAACTTTCAGAACTACAAGAATTTTATAACCCAGATACAGTGAAACTTATGACCTGGATAAAAAGGCAAGCTCCAGTTGCAGCTGTGTTTGCAGGGAGTCCACAATTGATGGGTGTGATTAAATTATTCACTGGATGGATGGTGACCAATTTGCCTCTTTATAATGATGAAGATCTTCTAAAGAGAAATGAAAATATTTACCAAATATACTCAGAGGTCCTCTGAAGATATTTATAAGATACTTACATCCTACAAAGCTAACTACTTGATTGTAGAAGATGCTATCTGCAATGAGGTGGGAACCATAAGAGGGTGTAGGGTTAAAGACCTGTTGGATATTGCAAATGGCCATGTGGTTTGTGAAGAAGGTGACAATTTTACCTACTCAAAATATGGACGATTTTGCCATGAGATCAAAATTAACTATTCTCCATATGTGAATTATTTCACTAGAGTATACTGGAATAGATCCTACTTTGAATATAAAATCAATACTGTGATATCCTTCCAGTCCTGAAAAATAGCAAAGTCTTCTTTTCAAAGACTGATTTGACATGAAGAGGAATGAGATGCTATTTTCCTACTTATGTATTATTTTGCAAATCAAAGTTTGGAGAATTGAAAAGGTTTTTTTTTTTCCCCTTGCTTTGTTACTAGACCCAGAGATTTTACAGGAATATAACATCAAAACTTATGATGTTGATATATTCCAGTTTTTACTTTAATGGTAACATTTTTCTTTTGCATTGGTTTTTCCATATTTTACTTCCTAAAATACTATCATATCTTCCCCATTGATGTTTATCTAAATAAAGTATACTACAACCCCAGTTTTACATGAATTTGTCAACTTGGCAAACTGCCCCAGGGCAAATTGAAATTGCTGCTGCTGCTGCAGAATTCCCTGCTGGTGACTGATACCTCAGCTAAACATCATGAGCAAGAAGAAGAGAGCTCTCACCATAGACAGCTTTTATGGAGAGAAACTGGAGACGTCTCCAGATCCTTAGATTCTGAAAACAATACCAGATAAAACCACAAAGGTGGACTTAAGCTGGTCTCCCTTTCAGAAGGCTCACCTGGAAGATTCCATAAAGACTCTCAAAAGAGAGCTAGAAGAAGATTGGGGAAATAAACTGAGAGCAGTGCAAGAAGGAAATATCGCCCTTCAACAGAGATGTGAGAAACTGGAAGATAAGTCTGGTGAATTGGAAAATGACAAAAATACACTGAAAAACAACAAAATTAGTGAATTTGAAATAGACAAAAATTCACTGAAAAACAAAATTAGTGAATTGGAAAAAGTCACCAAATCACAAGAAAATAAAAATAGTGAATTGGTAAAAGACAACAATTCACTGAAAAACAAAATTGGTGAATTGGAAAAAGTCACCAACTCACTAGAAAATAAAAATAGTGAATTGGAAAAATGATAACAATTCACTGAAAAACAAAATTAGTGAATTGCAAAAAGAAGACAATTCACAGAAAAATAAAATTGGCAAAATAGAAAAAAGAATGGAATGAACCAAAAAATTCAATTGGCCAGTTACAAAATGATCTAAAAAAGTTAGCTGAAGGAAATAATACCTGAAAAATTAAAATTGAACAAATTTAAATGAATGACTCAATAAGACTTCAAGAATCAGTCAAACAAAAACAAAAAGATGAAGAAATAGAAGAAAATATGAAACATCTCCTAAGAAAAACAACTGACTTGGAAAACAGATCCAGGAGAGACAATCTAAGGATTATTGGACTCCCTGAAAGTCATGATGAAAAAAAGAACCTTGATGCTATCTTCCAGGAAATCATGAAAGAGAATTGCCCTGATGTTTTAGAATCAGAAGGCAAAGTTGCCATTGAAAGAATTCACTGATCACCTCCTGAAAGAGACCCCAAAATTAAAACCCCAAGGAATATCATGGCCAAATTTCAGGACTATCGCACCAAGGAAAAGATATTACAAGCTGCTAGAAAAAAACAGTTCAAATACCGAGGAACAGTCATTAGAATTACACAGGATCTGTCAGCTTCCACATTGAAGGATCAAAAGACCTGTAATCAGATATTCCTAAAGGCAAAAGAACTTGGATTGCAGCCAAGAATAAGCTATCCAGCTAGAATGGGCATCATCTTCCAGGGAAGAAGATGGTCATTCAATGATACAGCAGAATTTCACCTATTTCTATTGAAAAGACCAGATCGGAAAAAAATTGACCTCCAAACACAGAACTATAGAGAAGCGTAAAAAGGTAAAAAGGAAAGAACTCTTGAGAATTATATTTCCACTATAGGTACCCTTAAAGAATGGGGTTATAATTTGATTTTACTTTGATAATAATCAAAAAGAAATTAGAAGTGGAAGGTATATCATATTGTAAAAAAAAAGGGGGGGGGGAGGGGAAAGGAGGTAAAATAAAGTAAAAATAAAAAGAAGGTAAAATAAGGCAAAGCCTCATGAAGAGACATAGAAAAACTAATATAATTGAGGGAAAGAAGGGAGGGTGATGAGTGTTCTTACTCTCATTAGATTGGGCTCTAAAAGAGTATATCAGACGCATGTGATTTCAGGGCAAAACTTGGCCCTCTGTATAGGGAAGTAGGAGGTAAAGGAGGAAAAGAAAGGGATAACTTAATAGAAGCATTAGGGGAAAGGTGTAAAAAAGAAGGAGGGTTCTAAAGGGGAGAGGACTGTTAGAGGGAGGTGGTCATCAAAAAGAAAACACTGAAGAGGGGGGAAGGGAGTAAGGGGAAAAGGAAGAGAAAAATATAACTTTGGGTAAATAAGATGGCAGGAAATATAGATATAGTCATTATAACTGTGAATGTGAATGGGATGAACTCCCCCATAAAACGGAAGCAGGTGCAGACTGGATTAAAAGCCAGAATCCTACAATATGTTGTTTACAAGAAACACATCTAAAACATAGAGATATATACAGAGTGAAGGTAAAGGGCTGGAGCAGAATCTTTTATGCTTCAAGTGAACAAAAAAAAAAAAGCAGGGGTAGCAATCCTTATCTCAGATCAAGTGAAAGCAAAAATAGATCTAATTAAAAGAGATAAGGAAGGAAACTATATTTTACTAAAGGGTACCATAAACAATGAAGCGGTATCAACACTAAACATATATGCACCAAGTGGTATAGCATCCAAATTCCCAGAGGAGAAACTAACAGAGATTCAAGGAGAAATACACAGTAATACTATAGCAGTGGGAGATCTCAATGTTGCTCTCTCAGAATTAGATAAATCAAACCACAAAATAAATAAGAAAGAAGTTAGGGAGATAAAAAAAAATGTTAGAAAAGTTAGGTATGACAGATTTCTGGAGGAAATTGAATGGTGATAGAAGGGAGTATACTTTTTTCTTAGGAGTTCATAGAACTTATACGAAAATTGATCATGTGTTAGGGCATAAACACCTCAAAATCAAATGCAGAAAAGCAGAAATAGTAAATGTATCCTTTGCAGATCATGATGCAAGAAAACTCACATGTAATGTAAGGCCAGGAGAAAACAGACCAAAAGATAATTGGAAATTAAATAATCTAATCCTGAAGAATGAATGGGTGAAAGAGCAAATTATAGACACAATCAATAATTTCATCCAGGAGAACGACAATAATGAGACAACATACCAAAATTTGTGGGATACGGCCAAAGCAATTATAAAGGGTAACTTTATATCTCTAGATGCTTATTTGCATAAAATAGAGAAAGAGAAGATCAATGAATTAGGGTTACAATTAAAAAAACTAGAAAAAGAGCAAATTAAAAACCCTCAATTAAATACATATTGGAAATTCTGAAAATAAAATGTGAGATTAATAAAATTGAAAATAAGAAAACTATTTAATTAATAAATAAAACTGAGTTGGTTTTATGAAAAAACCAACAAAATTGATAAGGCTTTAGTTAATTTGGTCAGAAAAAGGAAAGAGGTTGCAGATGACATGATGGTATACTTAGAGAACCCTAGAGACTCAACTAAAAAACTACTAGAAACAATTCACAACTTTAGCAAAGTGGCAGGATACAAAATAAATCCACATAAATCATCAGCATTTTTATATATTACCAATAAAGTTCAGCAGCAAGAGATACAAAAAGAAATTCCATTCAAAATAACTGTTGATAGTATAAAATATTTGGGAATTTATCTGCCAAGGGATAGTCAGGAACTATATGAAATAAATTACAAAACACTTATCACACACAAATCAAATCAGACCCAGTCAATTGGAAAAACTTAAAATGCTCATGGGTAGGACGAGCGAATATAATAAAAATGACAATACTACCCAAACTAATTTACTTATTTAGTGCCATACCAATCAAACTCCCAAGAAATTATCTTACAGATCTAGAAAAAATAGTAGCAAAGTTCATTTGGAAAAACAAAAGGTC